>JAULCF010680579.1:0-10181 GCA_032361265.1 Devaleraea mollis | reverse complement strand
CAGAATGATTGAATCTATAAAACTGGCGCTGTCTTCTATAGAAGACAGCGCCAGTTTTATAGATTCAATCATTCTGCCGGCAGGCTGCCATGATTGTCAAAAAAAATAGGTGTGGTATGGCAACTACTGGCTATAGCCATGAAGATATTCTTGTATGCATAACATGGTATCTTTTGCTTGAGTATTGCACCAGCCTCATGCTTCTTTTGTTACTCATGACATGCCATGGCATACAAGAATATCTTAATGGCTAGAAGACAGCGCCAGTTTTACAGATTCAATCATTTTGGCGTTTTATGTAGGATGGACTGTCGTCTTCTGTTTCCCAGCATGTTTTGCAACGATAGGTCCAGTAATAGGCAGAGTAGATCCGGTACTAGGTGGAGTAGGTATGGTACCGGAGTAGGAACCTGCTCTGGAATAGGCGGAGTTGGGCGGAATAGCTCACTGACACAAAGTGTATGCTGCCTACTCCGTTTACCTACTTCAAAGCTCTCGCCTATTCCTCTCGTACTCGAGTATAATATTATCCTATTTTAATAAAATAGGAATCAAAAATAGCCCACTCCGCTCTGACAACCTATTGCTCACTCTGCCTATTGCCAATACCTGGTCGCACTCCTGCCTCCTTCCCAGCTAAACTAATTTAGTAGTTTAGTTTAGTTTCTCGTCGCTCTGTCATCATTCTTCGCCTATGTACGGCTCAAAGTCAGTGTGAATGCCGAACAGTGTGAGAGAAAGCCTCATACTGTAGGGTGCTTGAAAACTGAACCCGGTGGTCAGTAAATTGTCAACGATCCTCTCACCTCGTTCGGCGAAGCTTTAGCTCCGTCCGCTACACTCGAAGATCGCTTTACCCTCAGAAGTACAAGACGAAGTTGCTAGACATGTCTTCCTCGTCACCAACCGCGCCCTCATCCGCGTCCCCGCCCACGCCCGCTTCTCCCTTTGCCGACCTCAAACTCCACCCCCTAACCTCCCTTCACTCCGCTCCACCCCGATCACCCTGTCCCTCCTGCACTCGCTCCAGACGCTACTGGTGCGGCGACTGCGAGTACCTATTTGTTCCACCACCACCTCTGCCACCTCTCCCTCTCCAAGTTATCATCCTTCAATCCGCCTCGGAGTCTCCATCCCGCTCTACCGCCCAGCATCTCCCACTCCTCGCCCCTTCATCCGCAACCCTCCGCCGCCCCTTCCCAGCCTGCGCCCCGTCACTGAAACCAGTCCTCTCCGCGCCCCACGGCACCGTCGCCCTCCTATATCCCTCGGCAGGCGCCTTAGCGCCTACAGCCGCCGCTGAAACACTTCCAAATCTGACAACAGTCATCGTCATCGACGCGCCATGGGCAAAGTCTATCGGCATGGCCGCAAACTCATGTCTCGCCTCCCTCCCTCGAGTGAAACTGGCTGGTGTAGAGCCTGGTCTCGAGCGCGCGACGCACTTCTGGCGGTATAGTCCTATCAAGGGCGATGGTTCGCCTATGTTTAGCCCGGAAAATGTGAAAGGGCTACTGTCGACTGTCGAGGCTGTGCATCAGTTTGTCACGGAGTTCGGGGCGGCGAAGGGCGCCGGAGCAGTTGGGGACTGGGATAATTTGATGTGGTTGTTTGCTTGGAATTATGGGCTGGTGAAAGAAGTTTATGAAAGGACGCCTGGCAAAAGGGAGAGGATTATGAGGAAGAGTAAAGGGAGGTTGAAGGAGTTTTAAGCACATGCTGACGGAGGACATTACCTGCGGACTGGTGTCATCTATTGGCTATGTATTGAGGCGCGAACGCTGTGAACTTTATCGAAATGTATGCTTCGTCTTCTGCTCATTTCCTGTAACAAAACCGAAGATGTTCGCCTTTATATCTTTTTCGAAGTGCTCAGATGACTCTCAAGCCTTCAAGGTCTGAATGATTTCGTATGCAGCGCATATGCGCTGCATACGGTGATCACCGATTTTTTTTTTTTGCAATTCTTCCAATTGCATGGATCCATGGAGATATCGATATCTTTTGTTGACGTTTGCTACAGCAACTTTGCCAAACGTTTCACTTCTTGCACTATTTGGGCACCCTAGCGAGAAATCGAATAGCGCTGGTATAAAAGGAGAAGCAATTATATTCCCACTCGTTTCTCATGGATGTATGTGCAACGATGTCGCTTATGTGCGAGGTCGCGCTATTACGACTAAGAGCTTAGCAGATTCCATGTTGTCGACAGCTAAACGTTGAGGAAGCTCATTCTCTGAGGCTGCTGCAGTGGACATTGAGAAATGCTCCTGCTTTATCAGAATTATCTTAGCGGTTGCGACAGCAGCCAACGGGCGGCTTTGCAGCTGAAATCTGTTTGAGCAGAATAACAGTGACGGTTAGGCCTTGTTTGCCGAATTCCACTGATGGTCTGCTGCCGTGCGTTTTGCATCAGAAAGAACCTCCTGTCAGTCTACTTTGACCGAGAGTTTCCCTTTTGCGAAGACTACGGCTCCCCTTGTGTTACTCCACGTTGTCTCCTGCCTGCGGTCAACCGTTGTCTCCCATTTGACTTCAACTTACTTTTTATTTCATACGACTTTGAAGCTGTTAAGCTTTTAAAAAAGCTGCAGCCTCATGAGGGTCTGATCTTCGACAAAAAGGAAACTCACGCGATATCCTTCCTCGGCAAAGGCCTGACGCTTAAATATTTTTACACTGCTAAATCTCAAGATGGTCGAAGATGAAGCTCTACTATACTAATTTAGTAGAGCTTCAGTTTAGAACGTTTGGAATTCAAGACATTTTACCGGGCCATCTTGTTTTTATCTAAGTTGTTCGCTCGCGTTGTCATTCGTTAAAAAGCCAACAACGATCGAGGTATTAATACCGGGTATACCGGGTACTAATATCTCGATTGTTGCTGGCGTATAGTATACCCTAGTAAGCTGAAGCAATAAGTTTTTTTTTTAAAGATAGAAGATGCAAAGTCCGCCCAGTTAAGCAATCAGAACGGAGACCAAAGTGAAACCAGCATGGCAACAGCTACTGATAGAGACCAGACAAGACAAACTATAATATCTGACAAAGAACCGTCCAAGTTCAACTGCTAAGTTAGCAAACCCCAACATCTTCACCAGACCACCTCAACCGGCTTTGACTGACACAGTTATAATGCCATGTAAGTAGTTAAGCCGATCCTCCAGAGCAGCGACACTGATTTTCAACTTCTTGTTCTCCTCCTGCAGAACCTCAGCCTTCGTCCGATACTCCTCGGTCAGGTTGATTCGTCGCAGCCTAGACTGTTTCGCATTCTCCCTATTTTGCGCTTGCCGTATCGCCCTTCTCTCGTCTTCGGTGAGGCCCGGATTTCTCCGCTTCCGCCCACGCTTCATCGGAATGGTCCCCGTAGCCTTCCTCTCGGACGGCATCAGCCGGTCCCTCGCCTGCCTCCCCCGAGTCCCGACAGAACCGCCCCAGTCAGCGCTCTGCGTAGCAGGAATAATGTCGCTATGTAACGCGTCGCCCGCCTCTTTCGACGACTTCGAGGAAGAGCTCACCTCGCCCTCATTGCCTCCAAAGTCATCCGACGTATGCTGCCACGCATCATACTCTCCCTCAGTGCTCGCCCTACTCCCCCCTAGTTTGCCCACAGGCTCCTGCGCCACAAACAATCCTACAACTCCCCCCAAGTCCTTCCATTCACATCCTCCGGTGCCCTCACCTACACGCGCGCCGACGACAAAGTCTTTCCGCTGGCCTATTGCTCCGCCGCTCCCAACGCCATCCAGAAACTTATTCCGAAGACTCTCAAGCGCGCTCTCGTCGACGCGGAAGTCGATCGGGCTGCAGCCCTTGGGCAGCATCGAGCCGAAGCTGCCTGAGGCGCTTCGCTGTGCCTCACGAACAGCACGCAGGCTCGGTTGCCCCATGGGCTCGACGTCGTGCTCGGCGCCGTCGAGGGCTGAGCTGATGGCGCGCTCCAACTCAGCCGCGGCCGCGCTCGCTTGGAGGAGGGGAGTGATGGGCGGGAGGGGTTCAAGGGCGGCGGCGCAGGTGGGGGGCGCGACGGGGCGGGGGGGAAGGATGACTGCCATGATACGGTGTGTGTGATTGATGATGGAAGAGTTGTGTTGGGTGAGCAAGCTGTGAAACCGGTATATAGATGAAGTTGGGGAAGCGAGCGCCTGCTTTTACCTGCCTGTTTCCATCCACGCAGTCGCCATCCACGCTGCGCTGGGGTTTCATACGCTCATATGATACTGCGGTGCCACGGGACTGTACTGAACCATATCATATGACAGCCCTGAAAAGTGAAAAGTATGTTTGTTGACCACCGCCAAAGTACTGTGTCACGTTTATGTTATGAATGTTGCCATGCAGTTCTGTACTGTACAGTGTGATGCACAGGTGAGCAGGTTTCATGCATTGTCATTCCATGGTCCTCTGACTGGTTCACTGGGACTTTTACGGTCCTCTCTCTGTTTTACTGTACTGTATAACTTTCACAGGGCATGCCTGCACATTGCACTGGTCTGCAATATAAGGGTACAGTACTGCCCATCATCATCATGAGCGGCTCATCCATCGCTCATCCGACGTGTGCATGCCTGCGTCAGAGGTTCTTTTCTTTTTCTGTGTTCAGAACGAGCAACCAATCGATCGCTCGATAAATGAAAATCTAGTGCTGACTGATCAATGCTGCAAACTTCTAAAAAAGCTTGCAATATTCTAAGTGTACACAATGACGTCATTACGTAAACTCGGTCGGCTGCACCTGATAACAACACTCCTGTCCTTCCAAGCAGTGACTCAGAAAGCAAAATCCACTGCATTCGATTAGCAACACTTTTACCTGCCCATAGCAAACTTTTGACCTATGCAGTAATCAGTTCCAATAGTGCAGGGCTGTGTGGCCACTGTTCTGATCGCAGGAGCTTTTGCGATCGATAAAAAAAGTAGTCACACATTCTGGTCGCCAAAGTGGATCCGATTAGATGGATCTAAATATAGTCCGACGTCTTTCATATCTGGAATTGCCGGATGCGAGGGAAAACCCCCTTCGCAAACTGCAGACGAGCCGACCCCAGTGCTTGCCTCTCACGTGCTGCGAATAAGACTTCAATTTGCGTCAATAGCATGCTGGAAATGAAGGGACCAGCAATGAGCGTGCTCACACTTCTCTCTTGGCATAGTCAACTGCGGGAAAATTAGCCTTAACCTAGCTAGACCGCTTGAGGCAGTTCCATACAGCCACGTGATCGATTTGAATTGTGAGGCCTAATTGAAGCGCATGGGCTTCACCGCAGCAAACATCTGCATACCATTATCTTTGTTGTGGTGCATGCATGTCTTTGGTCAACTGGTGAGCGACTCGAGTTCGTCAAATAGTTAGCGATTCATTGTGAGCAACGTTTTATAGCATTATGCATGGTTTTATGTCAAGAAATAATTGTGGAATTCCACTCTATCGGATTACTGAATTCGAAGTCAAAAGGTGAAGAACGTCAGAAACGCTCTACAAAAACACTTTTGCGATTGCAGAAGAAACGATTGCTTATTCAAAGCAAGGATATCAGTATAAGATTTGGAAGGGCCCTACAGATAATGGAGATAGTCGCGATTTGCCTTCGCCAGAGAAGGCAGCTGGTAACGTTTGATACTTTTCAGCCCCGCACTTAAGATTCCACCAGAGAACACTTATCTACAGTCGCGTTCTATGCTCATGTCGTGTGAAGCGGGACTAGCAGGCCTTTCACCAATGAAGTAGTCGTTCTCAAGGAAGGTTCAACGGCGTAGCAGCTTATTAGCTCAAAGCTCGTTTATACATCTAAGCCACAAGACGACACAAATTAAAAGAACTAAAAGAACTTGAACTCTATTGTCCAACTGAGCAACTGTCCGGAAGCCCGGGTTGTTCATCCTTTTCTGGATAGAAAACCCAACCATTCGCTAGAGACTTATTGAGAAACGACGGCGCCAGTACGTCTTCGCTGCCACCGCAGTCACACCCTTCCTCATCGCGTATCGCAAAATAACCTCGTCGAGGTACTTTTGCGCGCACTTTGGCCAACCGCCATTTTCCTCCATGACGAGTTGCACAAAAGTTGCGCCTCGCTGCTTAACGAAGGCATAAGACTTGTTCCGCAAAGGCTTTTCGGCGCTATCGAAGAGGCCGCTAAGACTCCTTGAATCCCCACCAGCCTCAGCAGCTTATTAGCTAGAGCTTTGCGACGGTGCTTCGTTTAAAAGTTCCGCAGATGAAACATTTTCTCACGCATTTTTTAATATACCGCAAAGTGCAACTGTCTGGCGGAAAGCGCTCTAGCTAGAGTCCCACAGTGCATGTAAACAAAGGAAACGACCCAAGCTTTATTATTATGAGGTACACGTTGGGAGAATAACCACAATTGTTAACCACCCAAGTGAAGTGTGAGATCACTACTGTAGTGATCTAAAGGGTACCATGTCATGCCATAGCCTTCCTTCCTGTCAGGCGATGCTGAAGGTGATCACCTAACAGCAAAACGAAAAAAACACTTAGCAGTCAAACGCGGCTCAATCGGTACATATATGCATGGCAGCATGCTAGCATACTGAAGGTTTCGATCGTGACCATGACAAGCGACTCGTGGAACGTGCATTCATGCCCGCGTCAAAGAGTCGCATCCTCTTTTCAAATTCTAAAACAGCAGTCGAAATTTAATTATTGCCATGTCATTTGTAGATCGGTGCTGCGATTATTCGCGGTGCATATTGCGGAGCACTCGCTTTCCCAAGAGAAATAGAATGCTGCCCATAGTAGTATTCACAGCAAGGCTGTTAAGAAATCTTGCACAACTGCTCGATCACTTCAACTTAAAGCGGTGCAGGTTGTTTAAGTTTCTAATCGCAAGAACAACAGGTTTTTAATATTGTAGCCGCGGCGATGAGAAAGCTAGCCACGTTTTCTGCTTGCCAAGGCAAACCTGAAAACCATCTCAACACTATTTTGCGCGTCAATTAGTGACAGCTATCCGTCAGGCAAAAGATAAATTCTGCACTTGTTTTCTTGCGTTGGCGATTCGTTCTATAATATATATACGATATTATGGTAGTGCTGCGCAAAAATGTGGTAAAAATGCTCCACAGTTTTAACTAATTAAGAAATATATGTACTTAAAACATACGTTTATTTTGATTTCGCATAATTTGCTCTATTCCTTGCTGCAGTGAACCGCATTTCGGATGGTTTCACCTCTACTTTCTGCTCCGAAGTCAGCGGTCCGAAAGAGGGGAAGGATCTACGACAGTGTGCGAGGTACTGTCCTGATCTTGAGTCAAAAAAGATTTAACGTCATCTCGAGAGGCGATTCAAGTGGACAGGAAGCTACTGTATGGCACGGTGCCGCGGACATTGCTGACTCATCATCAATAAACTCGCAATAATTGCGAGACAATCATTGTCTTCACCATGGTAATTGGGTGAAGACATGCAGCACAGCAAAGACTGTGGGCTTCAAGCATCACTGCAATACAAATGCTGATGAGAACGTAGATCTAACCCTCAATATGATGTTCATCATGCACGTGCATGTGCGTACTCAAACGGGAAGTAAAGTATAGCCGAGATTCTCAGCGAAGGTATCTGCTTCTTTCCTCGAGTTTCGTTTAAAAATACTTGTTTCAAACAAGCATGTCAAGACACGCCAACAGGCTGATGAGCGCATTGCTGTAACCAGTAAACGCAAATCGCGCATACCACTACTGCTCTTAAAGGCTTGACTGGAAAGGCATCCCCCAGCACGCGCGCACGTGCGAGCGAGTGGGACTATCATAAGTCTGAGTTGACGAACTTCTGTATGCAAAGGGCAGCGATCCAGTCACATGAGATAAAGAATGATAGTTTCGAGATATGGCGCCTGAGGCTCTCAAAAGTCTCATTGCACGCTGTCCGTACTACGTGGCGCCGCCGACGTGGCGACGTCGCGGCGGCGCCACGAAGTACGAACAGGTGAAATCTTCGTACGAAGATCAGTTTGATGAGCTGCAATGCCTGGCCGAGCGTGCGATTTGGGGAGAGAAACATTAGATCTGGAACTAGATCGAGCTATGGTTTTACGGACTGTGAAGTCAGAAGTAAAACGTACGGTTCTGCTACACCACTGATATGTTGCTTTAAAGAATTTTCCCTGTGTGAAGGCCGCTGCTTATTGGTTGGAAATCGCGAGAAGAAAATGTGTGAGTGATTTCCTGACCTCAGGGCGCAATAAAGTGTTTGACGTTCCAGCGCTAGAAAACTAATATGCTTGGTCCTATTTCGGGAATCTGCATTAACGTGCGACGCGAGATCAGCACGATCTCCGCCAGGAAAATGGAGGAGGTCTGCCTCTCGATCCCGCTCGATCTAGCAAGATTTATTTCGTACCTTATGTCCAGTGGACATAAGGTACGAACTCGTTCTTGCTAGATCGAGCGGGATCGAGAAGCATATATCACCTCCATTTTGAATAGCATTCCTTGTGTTTACTCGGAAGGCTGATTGTCATCGTATGCAGACGACGGAGCATATCATAGCACCGCCTCATATTTTGTCTTCAGTTAATTACTTTCGAACAAAGGTTCCGTGGTATTGTAAAATTGTCCCGCGATCAGTAGTATGCACCTCTAAGTTTCGTTTTTAAAAGCGACTTTTAAGTCTTTAAAAAAGTGGGGCGCAAAAGTAAGGGTCGTTCTTGCAGTTTATTTGCGCGTTAACTTTGTTTTCCAAAAATTGAAAAGGAAAGAGGACCATCGCGGCTGGTGCGTGGCCAGCCAGGCCTGTTGGATCACTCACACTGTACCCCCATTTTTCACCAAGTTGCACGTGATTTTCGCACCCCAACAATGAACCCCTTTATTAGGCTAAGTACTGAGTATGTTGAAAGTAACATAGACAGAATTGGGAGATATTTTAATTTTCCCTCTAACACCTGAAATAGGATTCTTTTTCTAAGCTCCTCTCATACTAGAAGTAGTCGCAAGATCTGTCATTTTAATAGAGGACATAACACCCCCAAGCAGCCCCATTTTCCACTCCTTTATTCCGCCAACCACACCGTGGATGGCGCGATTTCACTGCCGCGACTCATGCTTGATCCGTACATACAATAGCATCCCTTCCCCAACTTCTTCTCTTATTATACAGTGCCTGCATCTACCCAAGCAATCTGCTCCAACCCAGGCACACACCTCAACATGCACCCGACGGTCGAATTTCACACCGTACCACAAAGCACGCAGTCCCTTATGCCATTCCCCGTCTCCCTCGACACCCTCGCCGCCGCCGCAGCCCTCGACCCCCTCCCGCCTATCACGCCCCTCCTCCACCCGCACGCGGGCGCGGCGGAGATGGAGCGCGCCATCAGCTCAGCCCTTAACGGCACCGTCGACGCTGAGCCCATGGCCCAGCCAAGTCTGAGCGCCGTCCGCGAGGCGCGGCGAAGCGCCTCAGGCAGCTTCGGGGCGTTGCTGCCCAAGGGCTGCAGCCAGATCGACTTCAACGCCGTCGAGGCGGTAGGGAATCCTCGGGAGAAGTTTCTAGGCGACGGCGGCGAGGGAGAGGACAAGAGTGGGAGTTGGAGCGTATTTGCGCCGAAAGTCGTGGACGTTCCGCTCGCAGATAGGGCGGGCGACTATGATGCGTGGCAGTATGATGCGGAGGACATTGGGGGTAGCGAGGGCGAGGTGAGTTCGTGCTCGAAGTCGACGAAGGAGGCGGGCGGCGCTGTTAATCCTGATGCGCAGAGCGCGGGCTGGGGCACTGGTGTCGGTGCTCGGACGAGGACGTTGGCCGAGGATTCGGAGAGGAGGGCGACGGAAGCCTTTCCGTTGAAGCGGGGGCGGAAGCGGAAAAACCCGGGCCTCACCGACGAAGAGAGGAAGGCGATAAGGCAGGCGCAAAATAGGGAGAATGCTAAGCAATCGAGGCTGAGGAGAATCAACCTGACCGAGGAGTACCGAAAGAAGGCCGAGGTGCTGCAGGAGGAGAACAAGAAGTTGAAAGTCAGTGTAGCTACCCTCGAGGAGCGGCTTAAGTACTTACAAGGAATGATAACTGTGTCGGTCAGAGCTGGTTGAGGCGGCGTCGTATTGTATAGTATCAAATATTCGTAGTGCATAGGATCAAATATATTGACATTTTTTTCAGTGTTAGGACGTATTAGTGCAATAAGAAAAGTCGGGTCTGATATTACTGTAAT
>JAULCF010680468.1:0-10181 GCA_032361265.1 Devaleraea mollis | reverse complement strand
TTCTTGAAGGCTACCTTTCGGGAGGGCTATTTTAAGTGAGTCAGACACGCGGGGAGGTGGTTTTAGGGATGAATGGTGCGGAAGCAAGTAATTTGAGAGATTTTGGAGGAAGGGGCGGCTGATTCTTTTGGGGTGGGGTCGGCTGAGGGGTTGTTTTTGAGCGGGGGTGTGGAGAGGTATGGCGGCTTTTGGGGATGCTTGTCGTGGAGTTGACGGGGGAGTTTTTCAGGGGGGGGTGAAAAAACTTAGAGGGTGGCTTGTCCGTAGTAGGGTTGAAGGGCTTCGGGGATGGCGATGTTTCCTTGGGCGTCTTGGCATTGCTCGAGGAGGGCGACGAGGAGGCGGGGGAGGGCTGTGCCGGATCCGTTGAGGGTGTGGCAGAAGTGGTTGTTTCCGTCGGCGTCTTTGAAGCGGAGCTTCATGCGGCGGGCTTGGTAGTCTCCGAAGCTGGAGCAGCTGGAGACCTCGAGGTATTTGCCTTGGCCGGGGGCCCAGACTTCGATGTCGTAGGTTTTTTGTGAGCCGAAGCCGACGTCTCCGGTGCAGAGTTCGATGATCTGATAGTGGAGGTTGAGTTTTTGGAGTGCGGACTGGGCATGGCCGGTGAGTTCTTCTAAGGCGGCCATTGAGTGGTCCGGGTGGACGAGTTGGACGAGTTCGACTTTGTCGAATTGGTGCATGCGGATGATGCCTTTGTTGTCGCGGCCGGCGCTGCCTGCTTCACGGCGGAAGCAGGGGGTTTGGCCTGTGAGTTTGATGGGGAGGTCCTCTTCTGCGAGCAGGGTGTCTCGGTAGAGATTTGTGATGGGGACTTCGCCGGTGGGGATGAGGAACATTTGGTTGTTCTCGATGCCATACATGTCGTCCTCGAACTTGGGGAGTTGGCCGGTGCCGATCATGCAGTCGCGGTTGACGACGTGTGGGACGTTGACTTCTTCATAGCCGTTTTCTCCGCTTTGGAGGTCGAGGAGGAAATGGATAAGGGCGCGCTGGAGGCGGGCTCCTTTGCCGCGGTAGACGGCGAAGCCGGAGCCGGAGAGGCGGGCGCCATCGTCGAAGCTGATGATGCCTTTTTCTTCGGCGAGATCGAGGTGATCGCGGGCGTTCATGAGGGCGGGTTTGGTGCCCCAGCTGCGGATGATGGGGTTTGCTTCTTCGTCGGCGCCAATCGGGCAGTCTGGGTGAGGAAGATTTGGGATGGTTAGGAGCAGTTCTTCTTGGCGGTGGGCTGCTTTGTTGCCTTCGTCATCGAGTGCTTTGATTTGCTCTCCGATTTTTTTGACTTCGGTTTCGATGGCTGAGGAGTCTTCGCCGTTTGCGCGGAGCTTGCCGATTTCTTTGGAGGTGGTTTTGCGCTCGGATTGGAGTGCTTGCTTCGCGGTTTCGTTTTTGCGGCGGGTTTCGTCGCAGGTGAGGACTTCGTCGATGAGATCGGCTGAGCCATCGTGACGATTGGCGAGGCGTTCTTTGACGAGGTCGGGATTTTCGCGGATGACTTTGATGTCGAGCATGATGAAAAGTGGTGGAGAGGTTAGTGAGTCTCCACCCCGCGCTTACCCGATTTCTACCAGTCTGGCAAAGGTAGATTCACTCAGGGGGCTGGCTTGCTGTGAAGACTGGTGGGATGGGGGCCGAATCTAGCTTCGTCCCAGGTGGCGGCGGTGGCGTGGTTTGGTGTGAGGTCAGGGGAGACCTATGGCTGGATGGGTTTGCGGAATCAGGTGGCTAAGAACACGGGAGTGATGGTCTTTTGATGATCACGCCTGTTCACGAATTGGCGGGGAGATCTTTCTGGGCTGAGTGAGGCTGGGCAGTGGTTTGGTGCAAAAAGTCAGATTGGTTGAATCTTTGCGCAGACTTGTTTCGGATAACTTTTGATGACTAAGTTTTTTATCCTCTTTCTGAGCATTTTTGGAATTTCAGGATCCTGGGTTCTGCTGGGTGAGGTGGTTCCTTTTGCTCACCCTGAGTTCCGGAGTGTGGGGACGGTTACGGCGACGGCCATCACGGAGAATGAGGAGGTGTTTATTGTTGGTGATTTTGATGAGGTTGATGGTGTGGCGCGCCCTGGTCTGGCTAAGTTGACCCGGGGCGGCAGGCTGGATGGGTCGTTTCTGCCGGTTGTGGCTCCCGGGAGTCTGCCTCTCGATTCTTTTGGGCTGATTGATTTTTACCGGCCTGCTCAAAATTATCGTTTTTGGAGCGGGCGCGTCTTGGGGTATCTTGCTGACCGTCCGGGCGGCTTCCGGCCGATCCAACTTTATTCTCTGGGAAACGGGCGCCTTTTTTTAAGGAATCAAAGTGCCTGGACGGTTTTGAATGCGATGGGTGAAATCGATGGAAATGCTCTCGCGATGTTTTCGCGAGATGAGCCAGCTCCGGTTCCGCAGTTTCAGAAGGGGAATCGGCTTTTTCTGATCGATGATGAGCGGAAGTTGGTGGCGGTTGATTTGGGGGGGGATGATGTGATTGATGAGAGTTTTACGCTTGATCCCGGCTTTGATGGGCCGGTGCTGCAAGCGATTGGCGCGCGGAATGGGATTTGGATTTTAACTCGGCGAGGGCGCTTTGATGTTGTTTGCCGCCTTTTGCTGGATGGGATGATGGATCCGGATTTTCCGCCGCTTGAGTTGCGGGATGGCTTGGTCCATGAGTTGTGTCCGGGGTATCTGGGCGGCTTTGTGGTGATGGGGCGTTTTAATGGCCCTTATATCACTTGCGCTGCGCTGGGTGGTTGTGGTCCTCCTTCGAGTTTTGCGAATGTACGGTGGTTCTCGGAGATCGGGGGAGAGAGGGATGAGGTTGAGATCCGGTTTCGGGGATATCTTGCGCCCTTGATGATGGTGGATTCGTCTTTTAGCGTGACTTATCAGCTGGATGGTCGGTGGTATTCTAAGTCGAGCACGGGGGAGGCGGTTCTTCTTGAGCGGATTGAGTCTGCCTCGCCGTCAGGTTCTACGGAGTTGCCCTTGCAGGTCGGAACGGTGGAGGAAGTGGGGGGTGGCTCGGTCTTTCAGCGTTCGATTTTGGTTGGGGGGACTCGTCTCTTTGACCGGTCCCGGGAGCCTGTTGCGGATTGGCAGGTTCCGCGTCTCACGCGTTCTTCTTCGATTTCTAAGGTGGTGCGGCAAGACGATGGCTCTTATTTTGTGCAGGGAGATTTTGGTCAGGGGTTGGTTAAGGTGTCTGCTGAGGGAGAGGTCGATCCTCTCTTTCATCCAGAAGTGGATCTGCGGTTTTTGCAGGATTTTGAGGTGAAGGATAATGGTGAGGTCTTTGCGCTTTTGAATCGACCCTACCTTGATGAAGGTCTGGTTTCAGGGCGGCTCTTGCGGTTGTCTGCGACTGGTGTGGTCCTTCAGAAATATTTAGATCGGATTCCTGATGACTATGATCGTTTTTTTCGGATTGTGCTTCTCGCTGATCAGTCGCTGGTGGTGACCGATGGCTCACAGCGTATTCTGCGGGTTCCTTCCCGGTCGTTTTTTTTGGCGGGGTCGTTTCAAAAAATCGCTCCGAATGGTGATTTTGATTCTGATTGGAAGATCAGTGATCCCCAGCAATTGGGCTTTGGTCGCTGGGGGGGCGCGAGCGGGGCGCTGGGTCTTCGTGATGGGAGTTTTCTCATGGGAAGACGGCGGGTTTCTGCGGATGGGGTGTTGCGGCCGGGGATTCCGGGCGATGGGGCGGTGAGGATTCTGGATGAGGGGCCAGAAGGGTGGGTGTATTTTGTGGAGTCTGCCTTAGGGCAAAGGGTGCGGCGCTGGATGCCAAGCGAGGGGGTGGATCCTGATTTTGTTGTGGTGCTGGCAGGCCGCTACGATTCGATTTTTAAAATCACCTTTGGGGGGCGTCAAAAGTTGTATTTTCATGGCTCGTTTGGGATGGCTTCTGGCCAGAGGAGCTTGATCAGAGTTCACGGGAGCGGCCAGATCGATCATACTTTTAGGGAGCCTGATTTACGAATCCAGACGGCTCCTTCTGATGTTGCTGAAGTCTTGACGAGTGATGGATTAGTGGGGGCTGATGAGGCTGAACTTTCTGCTGGGGTCCGGTCGGTGAGTAGTTTCGTGGCGGATGGACGCTTGCTTCTTTTTGGGCTGTTCGATGGGCCTTCGGCGAATGTTTTGGCGCTCGCAGATGATCACGTTTCGGGATATGCGGAGTGGTCTTCCGCGACGATGGGTGGTGTGGAGGCTGGGGCGGGGGACTTTGATCAAGACGGCGCGAGTAATCTGGAGGAGTATGCTCTGGGTTCGGATCCGGCATCTGTGGATCTGAGGGGACAGCGGGTTCTGCAGTCTGAGGGGGCAGTTTTTGAAGTCCCTTGTAACCCGGAGGCTCCGGAGGTTATGCGGCTTATTGAGGTGAGTGGTGATCTGGTGGATTGGCGGACTGGGAATGCGAATGAGGTTACTTTAGAGACGCGCGCGGCGTGTTTCCGTTATCGGCTCGATCCAACGCAGGGTCGCCTTTTTTCACGAATCCGTTATTCTCTGCGTTAAGTTGAGTATGTCCTCCAAATCATCATTATCATCGGATGATCCGTCCGTGGTTACGGCTCTGCCTGGGTGGCGGGGGACCTTGCTCTTGCGTGGGATCGCGGATGGAGATGAGGCTTCGCTGGAGGCTCTCTACCGCGCGTGCGGCGATCGTTTTTTTAGCATGGCGCTTCATTGGGTGGGGGATGAGGGCATGGCGCTGGAGGTGGTGCAGGACTGCTTTGTCCGTATTTGGAAAAGGGCTGACCGCTATGATCCGGCTCGTTCTGCGCCCTTCACTTGGTGTTGTATGATTTTGAGGGGGATTTCACTCGATCATCTGCGTAGGAATTCCCGTAATCCGCTCTTACAGGAGGATCATGATCTGACTCTGGATCTCGCTTGCTCCACGCAAGTCGATGATCTTTTTTTCCATGAATCTCTTTCGCGATTGCGGGAGGCTTTTCTGCACCTCAGTGAGGATGAGCGGCGGGTCATCAATGCGGCGCTCTTCGATCCGGGGACGACCCGCCAACTTGCGGAGCGATGGCAGGTGCCTCTCTCGAGTGCCAAAACTAAAATTCGCCGGGCCCTACTTAAGCTGCGCGATCTCTTGAAAACCTCTGCCAATCTCTTGCTATGACTTCCCTTAAATTTGAAGAAATGATCCCCTTGGCAGCTCTTGGCAAATTGACGGCGCGTGAGCAAATTTCATTTGAAGCTGCGATGGCTGATCAGCCTGAGCTTGCGACGGCATTGCGCGAGTATGAGGAGATCGTCGCGGGGCTTTGGCAGTCCGCTTCGCCTCTGCGGACGATGCCGCGACCGGTTTGGGAAGAGATTAGAGAGAGGGTGAATCCCAGTTCATCGGTAAGTTTTTTTCCGAGACGAGTTGGGGCGTGGCTTGGTTGGGCGGCTGCTTTGTTGATGGGGGTGACTTGGTTCATCCTCGGGACAGGGCCTCTGAGTGATGTGGCGGTGACGGAGTTATCCCTTGAAAATGAGGAGCGGGAGGTGGCCAAGCCAGGGCTCTCAGATCGGGTCCTCAACGAGCGTCCGACCGACCCGGGGCGACGGGAGATTTTTGATCTTCGCGAGAGTCTGCGTGCGATCGGAGACCGAGATGAATTCTCGACTGTGAGGCCGCGCATCATGGTCTTGCGTCACCCAGATTCGCCGATTTTGGGGAGTGCTGAAACCCGCATCCAGCGTCTTATGGATCTCCTTACGATGGCGCTGCAAGCAGATCTCCAGCGATTGTCGGAGGAGGAAGTGACCCTGATTATCGAGGAAGGCTGGCCGGAGGCTGGCTTACATCTGGGCCCCGAAACGGTGGTGAGACATCGTAATTTTCCAGAAGAGGAAGCCGGGGCGCTGGGGCTTTTGGTGTCGGAAGAGGGGCATTTTCTTGATCTTGCCTCATCCATGCTCTGGAAGCCCGCTCCTGATGGTGGGGGTTTTTTAGGGAGCCTAGCACCATCGGATCTCGATTTCACCGCATTTGAGATACCTCGCGAGCCTGATCCGCAAGTGGCGTCCAGGGATACCGGGCTGAGCCTGCCGGAGGGCTATGTCATTACGGCTGGAAATCGTAATGCGAGCCCGACCTTTGTTTTTAATAATCTCGACGCGGATTCCGGCTTTGTTTCGCTCCGGCAGGGGAGTTCTCTCATTCCCCTGCGCACCGGGGCGCATCAGGTGACGTCCACCGCTTCCCCCTCAGGCTCTCCGACTCTGTTTACTTTGCCGAGCGATTCCGCCTCGGGCTTTCGTTGGGGCAGCCCCTTTGAGGTGATTCGCACGACCAGTGCCGGAGTCGACCGTGTCATCTTGACCAACGGTCCTTAAATCGAATCAATGCCTCCCGCGCTTGCTCCGGGCGGGAGTTCGGGCTAAACGATCTGCATCATGGCTCGTATCAACGAAAACTTCCAGAAGCTCAAAGCAGGTTACCTTTTTCCCGAAATCGCTCGGCGCGTGAACGCATATACCGATGCTGAGCCAGAAAAGGCAAAGCGGCTCATTCGTTGCGGCATCGGTGATGTCACTGAGCCTGTTCCTGTCGCAGCCCGCGAGGCCATGAAAAAAGCGGTTGATGAGCTAGGTGAGCGCGGCACCTTCCGTGGTTATGGTCCTGAGCAAGGATACCCTTTCTTGCGCGAATCGATTGCCAAAAATGCCTACGCTGGTCTTGGCATTGATGCCGGAGATATCTACGTCTCTGATGGGTCGAAGTGCGACTCGGGTAACATTCTAGACATCTTCGGTCAGGGAAATAAAATCGCGGTGACCGATCCCGTATACCCTGTTTATGTTGATACGAATGTGATGGCTGGTAACACGGGCGAGGCGAATGAGGCTGGTGAATACGAGGGGCTCATTTACCTGAAATGCACGGCTGAAAATGGCTTCGTTCCCGCCATTCCCGAGGAGAAGGTAGACCTCATTTATCTCTGTTACCCGAATAATCCCACTGGCACCACCGCGACGCGCGCGCAGTTGGAAGAGTGGGTCGCCTACGCTTTGGAAAATGATGCCGTCATTCTTTACGATGCCGCCTATGAGGCCTTCGTTCAAGATTCCTCGATTCCTCGTTCTATCTACGAGATTGAAGGAGCCCACAAATGCGCGATTGAGTTCCGATCATTCTCTAAAAACGGGGGCTTCACCGGAGTTCGTTGCGCCTACACCGTGATACCTGAGACTGTCACCGGCAGCACCGCTTCCGGTGAGAGGGTCCCGCTCAAGCAGCTCTGGGGTCGCCGTCACTCTACGAAATTTAATGGTGCTAGCTATCCGGTGCAGCGCGGGGCGGAGGCCATTTATTCCGAAGCTGGTAAGGCTGAAGTGGCAGAGCTAGTGAAACATTACATGATCAATGCCAAGCTCCTCCGCGAGGCTTGTGAAGGTCTGGGGCTGAAGGTCTGGGGTGGCGAAAATGCCCCTTATGTGTGGGTAGGCTGCCCTGAAGGCGTCACAAGTTGGGGGATGTTCGATAAGATGCTCGAGGGCGCGCAAGTCGTCGTCACTCCTGGTGCTGGTTTTGGTGCAGCGGGGGAGGGCTTTTTCCGCATCTCAGCGTTCAACTCGCGGAAGAATGTTGAGGAAGTCTGCCAACGGCTTGCTAGTATGGTTTAATTAACAATAGTTAAGGATGTTTTTATAAAATTGCAGTTCGCGAGTAGGGAATATCGTGTATCATTTACGGGTCGTCGTTAGAATTCAAACCCCAGCGATACCTCGAAAATGAAAGCGTTTCCTTCCCCGTTAGCCTGCTTTTCACGCCCGCCGCTCTGGCTGGTGTGCCTTGGTGCGATCTCTCTCTCGTCCTGTAATTCTGAAAGACGGGCGGCTAAATCTCTCATCTCTGAGAGCGGCGTAGCTGCTTCTGCAGATGCTCTCTTTGCGGCCTTAGATTCTGGTGACGCACCGCTCGTTGGGGCTTTGGTGGCCTTAGACGTGGACCCTTTGTCCCGTGACACGCTGGAGAGGACGCCTCTCATGCTCGCGGCCGGGGGCGCTGCACCGTCTTTAATCGCCGATTTTGTAAAAAAAGGAGCTGAGCTAGAGGCGCGTGATTCCACCGGTCGGACCGCCCTCAGTTATGCGGTCGAGGCGAATCAGCTGGATGCCGTCGTTTCTCTCTTGGCAGAAGGTGCGGAGGCCTCAATCTCAGTAGATACCGGCGGCACTCTTGCCGCCCAAGCCCTACGACAAGGGAGGCAGGCTGCTGTGATGCTTCTTCTGGAGTCCGGTGCTGATCTGGCTTCCAAAGGACTAAACGGAGAATCTCTCGCCCGTATCGCCGTTGAAGAAGACCAGCCTGGCATTCTGGCCGATCTCGTTGATCGTGGATTGGACCTCCAGGAGAGTTCTGGAGATGACTCAGGACTCTTGCACCTCGCCCTCGAGGAAAACCGGGACGAGATGCTGCAGTTCCTTCTGCAAAATGGAATGGATGCCAACGAGAGGAACGAACGCGGGGAAAGCCTTCTCCATGCCGCTGTGGGTGCCTCGAAGCATCATCTCCTCGAGCCACTTAAAAAGCACGGGGCGGCATTCGATGCCCTCGATCCCCAAGGCTGGAGCGCCCTTCACCTAGCGATCCTTTCTCACGACTATGAACTCGTAAACACACTCCTCAACTTGGGCGCCGATGTGGATCAATATTCCAGCCAGAAAAATCAGGCCATCCCACCGCTTTCCCTCGCGATTGAGAATCATCTCTTCCCCATCGCGAGACTGCTCCTGCGATATGGTGCAAAGCCACGTGATGAGCTCTATCAAGCTGTAAATCGCGGAGGGCAGGATGGTTTTCACCTCGTGAAACTCCTTCTAGAAAGCGGAGCATCACCCTCTCCGGCCCGTGCACCCTCACTCGACTCACCCATCGGTCTTGCCGTGCGGAAAGGGGAGTATGACATCACCAAAGTTCTCCTAGAAGCAGGTGCCTCGCACGAAGTCCGCGACCTTTGTGGGCAAAAGCCCCTGCACATCGCGGTCGCTCTGGGGCACACCAAATTGGTCGGACTGCTTTTGGATGTGGGAGCCGATCCCAACGAGGCTTTTCACCCCAAAATTACCGAATCATTTCTTGAGTTAGTAAATACCGAGGGAATTGGCCGCTGGGCGCTCTCCAAATCATCCTCGCTCTACCCCATCATGCTCGCGGCGGACACCGGGAATATCGAGCTCGCACAGCAGCTTATCGACCACGGCGCTGATACTAAAAAATCGACGAAAGTCCATCGGAGTCGCATGTGGCCACTTACCTTTGCGACGCGCCGCAGCGATGTCAAAATGATGCAAGTCATCCTCGGTCGGAAGCCGGGACGCAGCAGTCTCTGGGTGAAGGTCGATCTTTCTGAGCAAAGGGCCTACGTGTTTAAGGATGACCAGCAAGTCTACAAAACCCGCGTCTCAACTGGGAAGTCGGGCTATCGGACGCGGAAAGGGAAATTCGTGATCACCAACAAATACCGCAATTGGAATTCCACGATTTACGGCTCCTCCATGCCTTACTTCCAGCGCCTCAGCGCCAGTGACTTTGGCTTCCATGTCGGAGCCCTTCCGGGATATGCAGCCTCTCATGGATGCATCCGAATGCCCTACTCGGCTGCGAAGAAGATCTTTGGCATGACGCGAGTGGGTGATTACGTCGAGATCGTTCAGTAGGTCAGCATAAAGAAACGCTGATTGAATCGGAGTGGTCGCAGAGATCTGCGTCACAGTCAAATGAGCTCTGGGGATTTAGTGAATCAATTAGGATTCTGCGATGGCTCTCCATCAAAGTGCCTTCCGATCTTATCCTTTTCAAATGTCCAGCAGACCATTCGCACTTCTCAATTACCATTCACCGAGGCGATCAAGGGCCGTTGATCCCGCTGCGGATTGGCTGCAGGCAGTGATCAATTACCATTGGCGGTTTCAGAATTCTAGCGAATAAGTTTTAGAGTTACAGAGGCGGGGATTTTTCTAGTCTGGTTTTGCGAAAAACTGACTATGAACAAAAAATACCACCGCCTCTGCGCACAGGACCGTAAAGTCATCTACAACATGAATAAAGCGTCAATCGGCCAGGTTGAAATTGGCAAGGCCATTGGCTTCAGCCCATCAGCGTCAGTTTAAGGCTAGGATGCCTGATTCTATCGGGGATTGAGCGGAGCGCTTACCTCGGGATATGTGCCGTGAGTCAGGCTC
>JAULCF010680357.1:0-10185 GCA_032361265.1 Devaleraea mollis | reverse complement strand
TTGAAGGACTTTGATGACCCCCTCCGCCCTGTGTAGAAATAAAAGGCGGACGACCGCTTCCAGCAACAGGGGTACCAGGAGGGCCAGCTGCCGAAGCTGCCAACGTTAAAGGCCACCATGTCTTCTACATGGTTGGAGTCTTACCTCTTGAACGGCTGCTACAAGAAGGAGTCCGGTGAGAAGTGGACATATGCAGAAATTGATGATGAGGAACCTTTTAAGATGTATCTGTCCCGTTGCAAGAATAAAGAGCGGAAACGCCCCTCTACTTTTTTGCGCGAGCATAAGCTCGTGTGGAAAGTACGCGCAACCTGCCGCAATGTGGTGGACAAGCTCGTCACGGCTACGTATCTAGCGTTCCGTGACAGGGACGAGTTCGCCAGTCAACTCTCAAAGAGTGGCGGGAAATCGGACCTGATCGACTACTTCAGCTAAGAAGTGGTCACGAACATTGTGCTTCGCGAGGGGCTTCTCAAGGGCATCGCTGACGAGCTTTCTATGAAGGAAGACTTCGATACATTCTATGACTTCCTGCGCAACGAGGCTGATGTATGCCGTTTTATCACATATAGTGTACTTTTCTCAGCTATAAATACTTCTTTCACTAGACAGCGGGCCGATATCTCATAAGTCGTAGACAAATGCAAAGCGGGGCAATTTTCCCCCTTTTATTCATTCGGTACCAGGACCGTTACTGCGTTGTAACATGAACAGGCGCGATAGAATTTGGTGACAGACTCACTTAACTGTCAGATCGTCAGACAAAGACTACGAACGCTGAGGAACGAAAAAAAATCAGAAGATATCGCACTTTGTCGCGGAATATACCGTTCGAAGTGTCTCGGAGCTTTGATTTGCACTATCTTGAGAGATATTTAATCCGAGCAATGCTTCATACGTTTTTCCTAAATTAGACACCTTGGGTACTCCTTCTTTGGGACAGTCTTCCACAAAGTCACCCCTAGTCAGGTAACATCTAATTTGACTACCCGTGAAAAGACATGTTTTGGAGGCTTACACTTAGAGCTCTTCCACCCTTCCTAATTTCACGACGAGAGACACCCAAAATCCCCCTGGCCTCATTACGGACGCTGATGATCGCCGATGATCGCCAGGGAGACATATTGGTCACGTCTGACGCCATTCTGCACGGACATGACGTTTAAGTCTGCAGATTTAGGTTTCTGTGCGTGGCGCCACACCAGACAAAGCAAAGTGAAGCGCCCTGCTCATCAGCAGCTGCAAGATCCCTGGCGCTGCCGCGCTTGACGCCGAGAAGGACAAAGTCTCGGACTTTCTCAAGCGCAGACGAGAAGTCGCGCTCATCCAGACGACCGACCAGGGAATGATATGGGAGCGTGATTTCCTGCTCCGTCCATTACGAATGGACGTGTACGAAGCTCTGGGCCTTGAACCAAAGAAAACTGTGGAGCAGTTTTCTAAGATCCGGGAAAGCCGATTTAATCAATCTGCTGGCTCTTTCCGACTTGAGATCCTCCAAGCCATCAACGTCACCCTCATCTCTGAAAACGCTGAGATGCTGACTTCACGGTAACCCCGTATAACGACTTCTGCGGACCGGCATGCCTAGAAGGACGGAATTTGAAAGTATGGTTGAAAGGATTCGTATAAATGAGGACGCAGCTCGCTATATTACGCCAACCACCGGACCAAAAAACGTGGTGCTGGGAGGAGACTAATACTGTCATGAGAGGCTTTGTCTTTCGCCATCTCCGTCAGGTCAGCTGGTCGCGCCTTGCTTTGCCATAGGACTCGGAGTCCTCTGGATTGCCCTGAGGAAGAAGAGAGGGCTAGAAGGACTTCTCCTTCTTCCTATAGTAACATTGGAGTCAGCACCTCCATTGTAGGAGTACGACTGAGCGCCCTCGGGAGCAGAAAGTGAGGCAACGTCGTCGCAAGAGGAGGCCGGGACAGAGGCGCTCGATAGCGCGCTTCTAAGACCAGTGTGAGCATCGTTAGTGCCAGGAACAGCCTCGCTCGAGCGCGAAGGCGGCGAAGGAGCTCCAGATTCTGGACCACATAGAGGATGTGGTAACGCGAGGATCCGTCGCTTGAGGCTGAAGCTTGGGGATAGGAGGTTGAGCAGGCGTGCTTGAAGAGTAGAAGAGGTAATCGAGCGCATCTGGCACGCGGACAGGAAGAGGCGTAGAAGGCACGCCCGCGGGCTCGGAGTTGCTTCCAGAAGCATCAGTGTACGTGTTATCCGGAATTCTGGTAAGCTAGTCGCCAATACGAGAAGGCATGGACGTGGGGAGTCCTTCTTTGCCATTGTGGGTGCCGGTCGGACCGACGAACACGGGGCTCACCGGCTCTTCCTTCTGATTTGTTTAAAGGCACGATGAATGGGCTTTCAAGCACACCTTTTAGACTCTTCTCCTCCTTGAAGCCAATAATTTTAGTGAATACCGTAAAAACGGGTGATTTCGGAGAAATTTTTCGGGACTAAAAAGTGCACAAAATGTTCGGAAAGAAGAGGAAAACGTGGTTATCAGAGATGACAAAGATTTCAGCGCAAACTTCGTTGTTTCTGTATCAGATAACAATGAATTAGACGCTAGTCCTGATTCCTTCTTAATTAGTGGCGGAATCAATCTGTAAGATTCGCCGAATGCAAATAAGGTTTGAGGCCTAAAAGAAAGGTGGGTCTCTTAGTATCCCTTACAGGTCGAATGCAGTACTCGCCATCATAGGTGATCGCTAACAGACACCACGGGATTCTATTCGCGGTTTTCTTTTCTTTTCTGAGGGCAATCTCTTGTCGTATTTATCAGCGCGGAACGACGTATCGTGCGGTTACAATGCAGGCAAGATTGATTTCGGGAGAAGATCAAGCCGATTGGAAGCTTCAGAAAGCAATTTACGCTGTGACCTGCCCAATCGAGCATGGAAAGTCCGCGCCAAGTCGCCATGCTAGTCGAAGTTAGCGCGCGAGTAGGTGGTGGCGGATGTTTTTTATCTCTGCGTTTATCTTGCTACTTGTACGGTTATACTAACAGTCTGGCACGATGGTTAAAAACGTTTGGTCCGACAAGCCGCCTTGGGGTGTAGCAGCACCAGGCGACCCTTTGCCGCAGTCAGTCCCGACGGTGCGGTGCGTTAACCTCTTCAAGACGACTAAATTCTCCCTGCTCCTACTCATGTTTGCAATGCAGCGAACGCCGCTTATCACAAGATTTCGCGAAGCAGACTCTGCATCGCGAAAGCCCGTTATATGCGGCGTTCGCTGGTCTCAGTCTCCGTGTCCTTTTCACGCGACAACATCACGCATTTCGGGTTGACCTCGAGTTCTTGCTTCGGACCGCCGACGACGGCGAAGATCTTTGTCCAGCACGTGCCGGCGCGCTCTCCGTCAACGATTGGAGGAGACGATTGGTGTAATAATGCCTCGAATCAGGGTGCTGCGCCTCCCGCGAGCCTTTATTTATGCAAGATCAGAAAGGAAGATTATGTGTCAACTGGGGGAAGAGCTGATCGAAGATTTGATTGATGGCTTGGGGGTTGCCTGTATAATCTCTGACCTTGGCAGGAACACACTGCGGAGCGAATTTGAGGAGCTCATTCCGACTGCGCCGGAAGGCGAGGATACTAATCCGCTGTTGTTGGATACCAAGTGCGTGGCGCACGTCAGTGTCGTCTCGACGCTCGTCAATCGAGTAAAGGTGTTGGCCAAGTTGTAAAACAAAAAGGGAGAGGACACCTTCTGCTCGCTCTGAGGGTTAAAGGACATTTCTAGGTTTCTTGAAGAACTTAGCGACAGGTCAATGCTACTTGGTTCTGCGACGGGGAGGAGCGTGTTTGTGCCAGACGTATTTCGCTATGTTTACGTTGGGCATGCTAATTTATAAGATTACACAGCCGCCGCCTCGCGCAAGAAGAGCGGCCCGTCGGATACTAAAAATTCCCGCGTGGGCAGAAAGCAGAAGGAGTTGCGCCGCTTTTCCAGTTTTGAAAGTACGGTCGAGCGGCTTCCGGACGGCACGATTCGCACGTCGTCTGGGTTTCTCATTTGTGTGGTACCAACCAAACTGGGCCATCTCACCGTGGCGGCAAAGGAGCAGAAAATCACGCAGAAAGAAATGCTGACGGAAAAGACGTGCGAGTGCGCCGAAGTGATGAAGACCGTAAGTGTCGGGCGCGCTGGATGGCAGGCGCCAATGCAGCGGCTGGTTCAGGCAGTGGATGAAGATTGAGTCGAGCTTGTACCCGTTATGACCGGTTTCTCGTTGCAAGCAATTCTGGATATCACTGAGGCGTCCCGTGTTGGGAATCAGAAGGATTGAAGAATCTTTGAGAAGTTTTTAATGCTAAGGTAGCTCGGAGCGTCGTTCGCTGGAAGCGATGAGGCTAATGCGACAGAGCTGTATTCTCGTTTGCAGACGAACGCGTTGGAAATATCTCCTGCGCTTGTCATAGAGGCCTTCTAAATGCAACTTAAGTTGGCAGATCCATATCGTTCTACCACTTGCTGATTTTCACTTGCGGCCGGGCGCTCGGGGGAGTCTTTTTGCAACGAGAAAGGGTTTCGTCAGGATAGTTTGGCGGTTGTCGTACAGAAAGACCGCAGCAATACGTCTTGGGGAAAAGACGACATGTGCAAGCATTTTGAGTTTAATCAATGTACGCTCGAAGCCTTGGATTTCATGATAGTTATGCTGGAAGATATTTCAAAGTTTGTGTCCGGCGTGATTCTGTCTGAGGTCGCTTTTCGGAAGGTTATTAATGTAGTGCTGCAGTTCAAGGTTGGTTTTTCGGAGCAGATTGTGGCACCGCTGCTAGATATATGGAAAAAGGAGACCCTTTTGAAGACAGTGCTGATTTGCATCAATGAGCTTGTGATGGGTAGAGTGGCATGGCGAGCGATGAAAACCTGCCATTATAAGAAAAAAGGTTCTGAAGCTGGAAGCACTGCTCCTGACAATAAGATACATCAAGCAGACTCACACGCAGAAGATTGAGAAGGTGCGTAATCGAGCGGTCAGGCAGATGACGCACGTGGATATGGAGCCGTTCATAATCTCCTGCATCAATATTTTGCATAAAGATAGGGATTCCCATTAAAAAAGAAAGCAAAGAAAGCTTTTCAGATGGTGTAGGAGGCTGAAGAATTCAATCGAAATGATCTTCAATACTAGCTGAAAGCCTGAATATATGTCCACGGTGACGGATAGGAAGGTCTGCCGAGCGAAGAAGGGCAATAGAAAACCCTACTTGGAGATCTCGGCTACTGTGGCAAAGCGTGTTCCGAAGCGCATTGAAATTTGAACACTCAAGCACCCGGATGGCGTAGAAAACTTGTGAGCGCCGTCGAACGGCGTAAAATTGACGGAACTGTGATGAATCATGGCGCTGGTGCTTTGAAGATTTTGGTGCCTCCTGTTCTTGTGAAATTGAATGACCGAAAAATAATGAAGGAGGAATTCCTTTAAACGTTTCTGCTGCAGTGGATTTGTCGAAAAGGCTGGCGCTACGAACAGATGGCCTTTAGCAGGAGCGTTGGAGTGCCTCTTCTGAAGTTATTCCACGTCGCTGAACATTTCTCGACAGTTCGTTTCGGAACAGAGCCCTCGTCCAGCCGTGCGAAAGGTTGGGCGGGTTTTTTTACTGCTCAAATTTTGCATGTTTCTGATGAAAATACTGGACTTTTCTACGCGCTCTGGCGCAAGAAACCAACGCGGATCGAGTTCTGCTTGAATTTATTAGATAAGGAAGCTTCCCATCGGGGCTGCTTCAGTAAAAAACATGTGAATGACTGATTTTCGAAGCGAGAAATAAGGTAGAAATAGAAGATGGCAAAGCACTCGGAAGCATTTCTCGGCAAACGTTGAGGCCGAGCCCTGGGTCCCTACTTGAGGAGCAGAAACACGTTTTGCGTTGCAGATTCAGGAAGAATTCATGGTCAATGCACTTGGGTGTCCATAGTACGCCCAGCGGCCGGAGCGCTTTCAGCGCTGGCTGGGATTTCATTTTGTCATAGCAGAGCCTATTACACGGATTCTGTGAGGTAAAATCCCTCTGCCGGTGCTGACGCGGCCTTTGACTGGTCTTAGCACGCTACCACCTTATTCGGATGATATTTCTCTGGCCATGGTGATTTGAGCAATTGAGCGGCACTAGAGGGATCGTTGCAAAGGAGATGCCTTGGATAAGAATTTGGACTTATTCGTCAGATAAAATGCACCTGACCACCTGCATGGCGGTGCGAAGCATGATACTGCGGTTGGTCTGACTTTGCATATTTTTCGACCTGGAATAATTTTGTGAACTGGTGTGTGCGACCGACGTGACACTAAATGTTTAGTAAGTTCGGAAATTTTATGGGAAGTGTGCCGATAGCAAACCCCAGCTGAAATCTTTTTAGAATGGGGGGAAAAGCAAGGAAGAACGAACGGGAGCGGAGAAATGCGAAGAAAAAAGTTGAAAAATGGCGGGGCAGCGAAGAGCTTACGGCTTTTCAATAGTAGCTACGGTGGTCACGTCCTCAAGATTTTCGGTAGGACTACCGCTTTTTCGGCATACCTACGGAACATGTTCTACAGAGACAAGCATCCTCTTTTACGTCGCTCGGCAGCACATCATAATGTTTTGGGAAGGCATATAATTGATCGGGTGACAAAACTGCGGCGCAATACCGACGTCCCTTCGACGGTTCTAGAAATGAAATCCACTACGGTCTTTGGCTTTAATATTGTGGGGGGGAAGGAACGAGTGATAAAGACTTCTCTTTGAGCAAGGAGCTGACTTTGGATAGGAATTTCAATGAGGAAGACACGTTAATTGCGCCATTAGTACATTCATCGCAATTCCCGCAAGATAATAGGAAGCAGAAGAATGGAAGTACTTCTACAAAGCAAAAGTAAATTGCGTACGCAGCCAACATCGCTTTCACTGTGCGACGCTGATACGATGAGAGGGAAGGGCAAGAGGTTTTACCGGGCGATGCCGTGGGGAAAAACTGCGCGCGTTATCCCGCGGTTCGCAGGTATCTGGCGGAACTTGGACCAGAACAACGTGCGCCAAGTCAGCCTTTCCTTGCGAAGCACATGGAAATTCTTCTTTTCGCGCTTGATCTGGAATGTTCGCACGAAGACAAGGCTTCCTCATGCCTGACGCTACTAAGCCTTTCGATAGATATGCGACTCTTGGTTGACTATCTTTCGATCGACGAGGAGATCTGGCGAGGATGGTGGCCTCTGTAACGAACCAATCGCGTGCGCTGTGAGATCAAGCCCCAAAAAGATGGAGAAGACTTGTTAGTGATGCGCTTGAAGGACACAAATGAAGATCATGACGAAAGCGTTACTTAGAAGCTGTGCATAATACGAGCGCTTAAGTGGACGCGTTGAGCGGCTGAGACGTGTGGCCAAACTTACTGCAGATTGGCACGAAATTGACCGTCACGCGAGACGAAGGCGGGCCCAAATTTCAAGACCCGGCGAGCGGCGCGGAGTGCATCAATAAAGGTTTCAAGACGTGGGTCACCAAAAGTTTGATGCGGCCAGCATGAAAGGGTTTTAGGCGGAGGTCCTGGCCGATTCACGCCGTTCTCCTTTTCATTTGCATTTCACGTGAGCACCGCGTTGAGCTGTGCTGCTTAGTGTTGACGGTGCCTTTAATCGTGCTGTGCGCTAACTTGCGGCAGGTGGGACGTAGAGGATGATAGAGGTAAGTAGGGGGAAGTGGGGGAGAGGACATATGGAGGAAGGAGTGCAGTGAGGGAAGATGTGAGCGGTGAGGCTGAGGTTCAGCGGAAAAGCGCGAAACAATTGGCGCGAAGCATGTACCAAAGAAGGATAGAACTTGTTGTGGTTCAAGGATGTTGGGAGTTCTACGAAATGACATCACAAATGAAACGTGCCGTTACATTCAGACGAAAATAGGACGAAAACCGTTTTTACATGATACCCAGAGCTACAGCTGAGAAAGGTATTCTAAACCCGCCTGGTAAGATAACGGCGAAGATGAGCGGGTATCTTGTAGCGCCTAATAAAAGGCATTCAGTTCAAGATCGTTGATATACGCTGGTTGTCTCAACTGGATCGTGAAATATAGCGCCAGAATAGATTTACGCCCGTCAAAAACGTTTCGAAGAAAGGGACACGGACCAGCCTGTTTGGTACCCTGTCCTCTAAATTGCTCGCATCATTTGCAAGAAGGGTCATTGAAATCTCTTTGTGCTCCAGGTTAGAAAAGCGGGCAAAGCGGATCACAAATCCACTCCACGCTCGTCATAGACAAAATAAACCGATCCGATGAAGACTCGTCTGGTGCATAAACAATTCCGTCACAGAAACCGCTGGAATTAATCAAATGCACAAGAACGTCGTCTTAGCGTTAAGATAGTGACCCATTTGCGGATCAAATACAAATAGAAATAAAATTAAAGTGGAGCGATTGGCGGAACGTGCCGCACCTCGTCATAAGCGCCAACCAAAGTAAAACGGAAAACGCGAAAGAGCACGGAAAAGAGAGAACGGCGGGAGGTGATGAACGAAAATAAAGCCCGCACTTCGCTGCGAATTGTCGAAGAAAGGCAGACCAAAACGCAAAATAATTTCGACAACCAGCTTCATTTGTTAATGCTGACCACTTGAAGGTGTATCATATCCTTCCGCCTACAACAGGAAACCGAGCGCGTCAAAAAGAACAGGACTGTCGACTGTGAACGCCTTCGCTTGGTATTTTACGCAAGAAGGGCCAAATAAGACCGACCACAGTCATCGTTTCTGCCACTTCAGGACTACGAGTTTTCTTGACCTCAGTAGTTGGACCCAATTTCTCCACGTCATATCAGTAAACGGTTTCAATCGGAAATTTTAACTCTGAACCATCATATCCCTAGAAGAGCAAATGAAGCGGCACGGCTTGACAATATACATGGAAGTCGTTACAGAGAGCTGTAAAATTCCGAGGCTGGTCCTATACAACGATGAGGAGGAAAGCAGCGTGGGGAGAGCTCGACGTGGAAGGGTGGATTGGTCAAAAAAAATGAACCTCATTTCCAATCATTTTTTTATTTTATTTTTGATGCTACCGCAACAGGGGTGACAAAGCGGGAGATTGGCCACAAAAAGGGACGACCTGCAGGTACTAAAATTGATATAAGGATGTAACAAAAGACTCGGCCATACAATCGGTGGACAGCGCTCTGCTCTCCTTTCAATTACCCGCAAAACGAGCCATTGCGGTCCAAAATCGGACCCGATGCTCATCCTTTTTTTTTTCTTCCTCAGGCCAACCTGTTGTTCAGCCACGATTTGACTGTTTATATAAATATTCAGATAAGATCATGTTTTTATTTTTAATAAATGCGATATATGCATATATCGTATTTGATATAAAAATTGTACATAATAATATTATGTACATTTTTTATATCTAATACGTGGTGGGTCCTATCATCGGCTTATTAAGATATCTCCGACAACTACTTGTAAAAGTAGATAATATATATATATTATATACATATTATATATCTACATTTACAAGTACTTGTACATATTATGTACAACTACTTGTAAATGTAGATATATATTATATATATATCAACTTTTACAAGTAGTTGTCGGAGGTATCATAATAGACGTATTATGTACAACTACTTGTAAATGTAGATATATAATATATAGTTTATATATAATATATAGTTTAACTACTTGTAGAAGTAAATATTATATAATATTATTATATAATATTTACTTCTACAAGTAGTTGTCGGAGATATCTTAATAGGCCGACGATAGGACCAACCACGCCTATCGCACCCCGTTACTGGCCCCGCCAGATGAGTAAGTTAGTCTCATCTATCCCGTCAGATGCCTTCGCTTCAGCAACTCTAGACTAGTAACTCCGGGTTAACCTTGCTGAGCACCTGGCAGAAGGGGCGTGTGCTCTAAGAGAGGAGAGAGAGATGGGTAGCGCTAAGACACTGCAAGGTGGTTTGGTGTACCCGAGAGGAAGATGCGTCAGTCTTGAAGTCGGTACCATCTCCACTCGAGGCCCAAGGTGAGTACGTAATACTCACCTGAGTTCATTGCTTGGCGGTCGACTACTGTGCTCATAGCACTGTCTATGAGTAAGTTATGAGACGGCCTGAAACTCGGTCGTTTTGCGCGATCACGGCGAATGATGCAGGGCACGTGAGCTGATGTGGAAGGGAAAGTGTTG
>JAULCF010680246.1:0-10187 GCA_032361265.1 Devaleraea mollis | reverse complement strand
TCTAGCAAGCCAACATATCTGACGACCAAATTGCATTCAGTTCTAGTGCCATTATGCCACCACCAAATTTACCAAACGAGCTCTCCCAACCCCAGACCCAGCTCCCTCAAACACCGCCCTCCAGCCGACCGGGCCTAACACAACCTGACGAAGCAGGTGAAGAAAAATTGACAGACCACCAACACTACTACGGTAACCAGGCAGTTCGCGCAGTGGGAGGGATGTGCGAGGAGGCGTATTACGGTCGCGCCTACTTCGATCCCGTCGGAGCCGTCCTCGATTTCCCGGAGCTACTGCCTGAGTATGCTGTCATACGCAAACCAACAGTGGAAGAAAAGAGAGTGTCCCGCAATGCTAGCGATGCCAAGGAGCTGGACGAGGTGATTGACCACTGCGAGGAGGTGAAAGGGAAGCGCATTTTTAACCCAGCGTACGGTTTAACGTCGATTTTCGTCCTGGCGGCCTCGGATGGTCGGTTCTTCAATGATGGCAAGAACAGTGGGCTTAGCGACCACTTGATTGCGAGTGCGGACAAGAACATCCCGTTTGTCAGTCACCACGCCTCGTTTGAAGGTATTTGCCGTGGCTACGCTGACAAAACTGTCGTCAGTTTCCCTGCCGAGACTGTTTGCACCGTACACGTCGACCACGCCTACCACAACTCCAATCAAGGATTGAAAGTTCTCAAGGAACTTTCACTGCCAGACGAACTAGCGGTCTGTTACGCGGGGAACCATCGTCGAACCGTGGGCGCCACCGCCAACAATACGGTTTTCGCCCGGTATGTACAAGGGGAAAGGGTTGTTAAGAGAATGCCCGACGATCAAGTGTCCTTTGTCCTTGAAACAGTCTCCATACTACCAAAGGAGACACAAGAGTACCTGGAAGGCCTGGCTGTGAAAGACGGACGCGTTCCGGAAAACGAAACCGCCAGCGCGGCGGATAAGTTGCGCACAATGCAAGTTGTGGCGTCATGCATGGCTGAGGAGGCAAATCGGGCTACCGGTCGAGTACAGCAGAACAAGGGTATTCGCCTGGTCGTTCAGGCCCAGAAGCAGATCTCCAACGAAGTTGACGCCAAGGGCGAACACAAGGTAAGTGTCCTGATACCCCAGTCTCTGAAGAGAGTTTACGAATTTTGGGACGACCCGTTCTGCTATGTATGGACCCCGGATGTTTCCCCGTTTGACATAAGTATGATCAAACGGGCGGTGGCGGATCAGCCTGAGTTGAAAAACATTCCGATGGCAAAGTACCACGGCGGATACGTGACCATGGACCCGATCTTACCCACCGTGGTGGATGGGCGCGGGAGCGTCATGGTCCACAGTTGTGGCCTATGCTTGTTGTGTGGACGAAGGAATAGTCACACGACGGCGTGTTCCATCGGGTCGAAGGCGAACTATGAATACCGGGCCGATCCGACATTCGAGGACCAAATCGGGGCCTGCGTCCCGATAGACAAGGAGGACACTGTGTTCCGATTCCCTCTGAGGATCAAACTGCTACTGACCCACCGCCGTTTGGACAACCCCGTTTTCAGGGCGGTTTAAGGTTCGCGCAGGGGCAACGAGGCCGATTGTTTCGAACGCGGACAGCTTCACGCGTGTGCCATTCAAGCGACATCCATTTCCATGGCGGTGACCGTTGTCATCATCGCAGCGAAGAAATGGGTAGAGGATCTGAAGGTAAACCGGAGAAAGGCGCAAGCAGATTACGATTATCAGAAGGCGTACGGAGAACAAACGCAACCACCCGACTTCGACACACTTGCGCTCGAAGCAATGAAAGGACGACGCAAACCAGATTACCCACCACTACCCGTCGACGGACCGACCAGAACTCACCTGAGATTGATGAATGGTTACGCCTACACCACGTTCAACTGGCTTACTTCTGGCAAAAAACCGAGTTCGGATATCAGGGAGGAGGTGATCGTAGGAGGCATTTACTCTGCTTTCTTCCTGCAGTCGGCCTACCTTATGTCGATGTCATTCGGGGTTTTCTTCAGAGACATTGGCTGCAGGGCCATCGAATGGGAGACAGGGCCCCACGACCAGTCCTGGATCGACACTGTTACGTTGGAGAAAATGATTGAATGGCAGGCAAAGCACATGGTCTGTGATGTCGCACCGGCGTTTAGGAAGTTTAACCGCCCCGCAGCCGACCGAAAAGCAGAGTTCCAGGAATGTCCCGAGTTCAAAGCCACCGGGAATATCTACGGCACTGGAACAGGTATGCTTAACGAGGGCACAACAGCGCTACCTTTCGCTTTTTCGTGGCACGACATGGACAGAACGTGCAAGAACCGTGTCGAATCCATAACCGACGGCGTTTTTCTTACAAAGATCGGTGGTTTCACCAATTTATTCGCTATCCGCGGCATGGTGGAGCTCTTCCGCCGAACTCGGAAGCACGAGTACCTGTCGGAATTCCTGATGCGATTGGAATACAACAACAATTTTGGTTACCAGAAAGAATTCAATTTCACGAGCTGTAGTCCGGTGTCGGGATGGGAACTCCATGGCCTACCATCCAAGTTTCGCGAGGATATGAAGAAGGTCCTAGTTTCGGCGATGTATGAGGCGAGTGATTTTATGGTACGCAACGACGTCAAGCCTTGGCGGGAGAACAGGGAAGGCTTATGGTACGACTTGTACGGGGACGGCCCGGAGTCTGTGGTTGAAAACGAGTTCGTGGGCCTGAGGGTGATCTGCAACCCTCCGCAGGGTTCAGAAACTCCGAATCCGGCGTACAGGAAGGACGGAGTTAGTGTAAGGTCGACGGCGGAGGTAGCTTTGTTCTCTCGTCACAACGGGATGGACGTCGAGGGATGCAGCCCTAGTCTATCCAAGGTCGGGGCCGAGATGATGACACGTTGGTCGGGAACGAGCCGCACTGAACAGGTCGCGACGGCGGAAAACGATGCGGAAAAGGCAACTGCTGATGTAGTCGCACTCGACCAGGCTGGGGAGGCCGAAGAGGGGCATGCTTCTTCCCAGAACAGGTCAAGGTTCGCGTCATTAGCAGCGGCGACGCAGAGGACAGTCAACGCGGACAGTCAGAGTCATCTGAATGACAGAGTTGCTGCTGGGCAGAAACGCACTTTAACCGAGGCTGGTGTGATGAGGAAATTAGACAGGGAAAATCCGGGACAACTAGAAACCGGTTCGGCATCGAGCCCGGCCAACAAGAGAGCCAGGTACGACACCGGGATTAGTGCACGACAGGAAAAAGATGCTGCTACAGCGGCGTTTGAGCAGGATGTGATTGACCATCTGCTCGGAACTGGAGAAGACGCATTGGCCCTGACTCAGGACGCTGTCACCCAGCCCCGGTTCACCGCATCCTCTCCAGTGGTGCAGGACACACAGAGGGGCGCCGGTGTTGCAGGCGAGGGGGCTGGCACGACCAACACGCAGGAGCACCCTGGTCACATTGGGGCAAATGAAGGCGGTGCAGCAACTGAAACGGATTCTGGCGTCGACGACGGACCCGAGGAGGCGGGGCAATCCGAGATCACCAAGCCGAAGAAGACGAAGAAGAAGAAGAAGAAGAAGAAGAATCAGAATACGAAGCAGAATACTGACAAGGGTAAGAAGAAGAATAAGAAGAAGAAGACTGCCAAACTGGTCGACGACGAAGCTGAGGAAGATGACAGCGCAGATGAGGTCGATGACGACGACGACAACGAAGACCGTGGGGAACAACTGTCGGAAGGGGAAAATGACAACACGGAGGCGGACGGTATCGACCGTTCCAACGAACAAGACGCAGGAGACAAAGATTGTGCTGGCAGTGGAACGAACAGCTTTATCGACGACACGGAGGTCCCAGAAAGTCATCGCCAGGCAAACGAGCGGGTCACGCTGCGCAACGAAATTGAGCTGTTGTCCCGCCCACTGGGGTTGTGTACCGACGTGACGAGCGAGCTTGGAGATGCTTTTGGGCGATCGACCATGACGCCGGAGCAAAGGGCGACCGCGCAGATACTGAACCAGTACTCGCTCGAAGTCTCAAGGCGCAGCGTGGCACTTCTTCGCGAGATTGAGGAAAACAACATGCAGATTCCTGTTTTTCAACTTCAACTGGACCGAGCCGACACACCAGGCCCAAATGTCGAGGGTTTTAACGACAACCCCGGCGACGGTGACGACGACGACGACGATGATGATGACGAAGGCAACGCACCATGAGACGCCCACGTGGTGGAGGGACCCGACGGACCTGTTATGGCACCCAATAACGGACCGCCGGTTGGTCCGATCAACGCTGATGCCGTGGTTGTGGCTGAAGCAGCCGAACTCGGCATGTCCGACGTTGGAGACGACGAGGAAAAGGAAGGAAGAGAAGGCGGCGAACGTAGCAGTGAACCAAGCGGAGGTAACGGCGACGACGACGGCGAGGCAAAAGCAGACGGCGGGGTTTAACCCAATTGGAAAGTATAAGTTGGCAATTGTTCCTTTCATTCATTTAAATTCGAAAATATAAACTGCTTCTTCATCAACTGTATTCTCAGATCTGTTTTTGTATACGGTTCAGGCGGAGTGGGGGGAGGTTTTCATTACAGTACGATCGTATAAAAGGATACCCACCACTAACCCGTTTCGTTTAGGACACAGCGCACCTCCACTACACCCGGACAACAACCCCCCCCACGCACCACACGACTTCACCGAAATACCCCTAGCCCCCTCCTCCCCCACCGACATGGTCTACACGACACCTGTTCACAGCCAGTCTCGAAACAACGGAACTGCTCTGGAGCATCAGTCCCCCGAAAAATTGAGACAACTCTTCTACAAACCCACCGGGAATGAGGACGTTTCCGAGACGGACGCTGCCAATCTATATCCCATACACGGATTCGAGGGGGACTCGGCCGACGAATATGCGTATCGAAAGGCACTGGTGAATATGGGCCCAGCAACGACCATAGTCGACCGGAGGCCAGTCAAGGCAGAAACAGCCTCGTTCCGTAAGAAGGTGGATAGTAACAAGAATCGGATCCTGGCCGGACACACATTTCCCTACCAATGTGTTCTCGTCTCCGCTGTCGACGGCCCACCGAAGGATGGTCGCTACCCCCGTTGCTTCTGGGAGCATGTCAACGACAGCGTCGACTCCGATGTCCATCTCATAGCCAAACCTGTGCGCATTATTCGGGGTCGGTCCGTCTTCAAAGCTATGCGCGAGCTGGCACTGGATGAATGCGCTGGGCTGTTGAACCTACTTGCGTGGCAAGAAGGTATATGGAAGAGGGTACCAGTCGGTCTCGTCGTCTCCCGCAGCCATCAAATGACAATCCCGTCGACCATGACCGTGTGGGCTCTTGACAAACTTACAGCAGCCGATGTAGACACTACCTTTCGGGACACGGTTGGGATTATCAGGAACCGATACGAAGACGAACTGAACTAGGTCTTGGACAGGACGACACGCATTTGTGAAACAGGGTTGCGCTTCGCTTGAGATACCATTTAAAGGAACACTATAATGAGCGCTTGGGATATACCGTCAACCTTACCAGCACTACAAGAGAGGGCACTTCACTGCCCGGAACAGGTCACCCATGAGAGCGTGAGAGGTCACTGTAGCACGCGGGGGACGACCGCACGTAACCACACGGCCAGACCGTAGAAAGCAATAATCGTCGTCATCAGCTTCGCTCCAGCAGACACACTCTGTGGATTCTCCCGTCCGAAGGTTAAGGAGATTGAACATGGAATCCCCGTTGAAGGCCACGATAAAGAAGTCGTTGAGGAGGCGACAATGACGAGCAGCTACACCGGTTTCAAGCAATCGTTCACCAGTTGTGACTACCGTCTTATCCGACAGACTGTAGGCGACGATACTCAGGACGAAACCTCGACTGTCTGCGGCGACCCCTTTCATGGAAGACACCACGTAGGTATGCGACCCAATATAGACACCAATGATACCGTTACCCTGGCCCTTGATCAGGAACATGACGCGGTCCACCAGGTCCCAAAGACCCCCCCCTCCGTCCACTCCCACCACACCGCCTAACGCGATGTAACGACCGTCGTGGCCGTAGGTGTTCGCGTGGTCCAAGCCACTGCACTTCGGAGTCTCAACAGAACTGATGACACCGCCGTCGTGTGTGATGTAGGTAAACGCATCAGACCTGTCCAATACGCCCTCTCCCTTGGCCACGACGAATAGACCATCGTCGACCTTGTACAACTTACCAAACGGGCCATTGCTACTGTCAAGAACGTTGACCACGAGCACTTGCCCGGTCTCCGCATGCCATATCATGACGTGTCCGGCGCCATCCACCGACGCGATGAGAGTGTCAGTAACAGCAGACACACCGGTGATCTCTGTCGCGTGTTCCCGAAACGTACACAACTCAACATTCCGACCCTCGTCCCAAACAACGATCCCCACGTCCTTTTCGCCACCCCGGCCGACAAGGATGACAAGCTGACGAAGACGGCCAATCGTACCAGCGATTTCATAATCACCACTGGACGCCAACACGCGATCACTTTACCAACCCGCATTGCTCAAAGGCGGTTCATCTGCCGACGACATGATGAATGGGAGAATAATATGACCCGAATATACAAGGAAGGGGATTTGTGTAGAGATATACATTTAGGATACATGCAGTGTGTTGCTTATATAGACGAAGGGGGGGGGTGTTACGAACGGTCGAAAGCGAACGGGCGCAAGCAATACGGCTAACCGGTCAAATGACGCACAGTATGCCATCATGGATGGCGGGTGTAAGCAAACTTGGCCCCACTGTAAATTTTTGACCAGCTAGCCTCGCACGAGGCTAGCTGGTCAAATATTTACAGTGGTATGACAAAAGTTGGTGGTGTGTTTGCCCTCCGCAGGTGGCCCGCCACCGGCGGTAGGGTTTAGGACGAGGTGTAAGCAAACTTGGCCCCACTGTAAATTTTTGACCAGCTAGCCTCGCACGAGGCTAGGTGGTCAAATATTTACAGTGGTATGACAAAGTTTGGTGGTGTGTTAGCCCTCCGCAGGTGGCCCGCCACCGGCGGTAGGGTTTAGGACGAGGTGTAAGCAAACTTGGCCCCACTGTAAAGTTTTGACCAGCTAGCCTCGCACGAGGCTAGCTGGTCAAATATTTACAGTGGTATGACAAAATTTGGTGGTATGATAACCTTTCACCGGTGACCTGCCACCCGCGGAAGGTTTTCATGCGAAGTATAAGCATACTTGGCCACTCTGTAAATTCGGAAATGCCTATAAATACTTAGCCAACACACCACTACAAACGCACAAATACTGCCCCAGAACGCTTGGTTAAATACCCATCGCATATACCAGAAATGGCGACCACTGTTGTTCCGACGACCGATGACCTGCTATATTACATCCCTGTCGACGTCAGCAGTCGCATCTGGATGCATGGCCTTGCTCTGCGTACAGCACATGTTGATCTACGACCGAACAACGTGATTGTCGACAAGACCGAGCCAAGAAATACGTCCAAGGCGTTTGAGAAGCATGTGAAGACGGTGAAGAAAAAGCTTTTAGAAGGACATCAGTATGCACCCGCAAGCATTTTGGTGGCTGCAGTAGCCGACGAAGGCAAACCGAACCAATACCCGCCCAAGTTCTGGATGTCTCTGCAAGGGAAGAACCGGGAATACCGCTTCATTCTGAAACCCGTGCGAATTGTACGAGGCCGCGCAATAATGGTCGCCATGCGCGAACTATACGCTGAAGCTACCGCCAAAGAAGCAACAGGGACCAAGTCGACATGGAACAAGTCTACCTGTAAGTACGTCGTCTGTGGGTTGGTGGTTCTTCCGAATGAACAGCATCGAATACCGTCTCAGAAGCAACTGGCCTCTATTGACATCCATTCCAAGTTGGACATGATAACTGATTTCCGCATTACGCCATACCTGTCCATGGCCAAACGCGGAGACCGTGAAGGCGGCGGCATGTCTGACGACGATGACGATGAATAAGTACAGTACAGTGAAGCGGGTCATTCGCGTAAATGTTTGGAAGTTTGGACTGCCGCCTATCACTTGTTTTAGCTACACACGTGTCACATACGTTCCGGAAATGCCTATAAATACTGAGCCAACACCTCACTTCACACGCACCACGACTGCCCCATAGTTGACCATCTGACAACAGCATCCTACCCAAAAACTGACAGCTTTCTATCATGGACCCACCAACCAACGAAGTGGAGGCGCCTACATCCGGCCACGGCGGCGTTACCGGGAACACGCAGCATCCGTTTTTGTATGCAACGAGCGGTTCGGCACAACTGGATGTCGTCGCCGACAGTGCAGGTACCGGGGTAGTAACGCCTAACCACCGCGTCGACGAAGAAGGGACGGGCGTTCCCAACCACCCGGTGCTTGACCTTCGGACAGACACAAGCTCGACATCTATTGAAGTGCGCAGGTCCGGGCTACACCGACTCCGCATGGCTTCGGAACGTAACGACCGGGTATTTCAAGCCACCATGGACGCACGACGTACAAGCGAAGGTTTGGACGGAAATGCGCCTAATCGACCAGACGACAACGAACCAGAAAATGGGCACTCATGCGGACAACGCGACGCAGGTGCGACAAGGAACGAGTAAGCAAGATGCAGGCACGTTTTTCGACACGAGGCCTTCGAAGATGACGCCGGCGACACCAGTGCAGCACTTATCAAGGGTTTAGGTCGCATGACAGTGACCTCTGGACTCCTACCACGATTCAAGAAACAAATAAAGTCCGTTTAGGTCACATCTCTTCGCAGTAGTATGGTGACCGACAGATAGTTTAGGTTTTCATATTCGGGTACGTGCGTTGCCTATATAAAGATACCCCTCACTAAACCGACGGGTAAGGGGTTTAGACCAGCGTACAGGGAAACGATGGACTTATCTGGGCAGCCTAATGGAAGCGGAGAAACGAGACGTGTTCTACCATCGGACAACGACCGCATGACCTCCAGGGAGTTTATAAGGATCGGGCGGAGACACTATGCCACGGCGAAAGGTATACTTGACGGGGCCCCCGAGACAAGGTTCCCGACGTGGAGGGTCTACGTTCATTACGGTTTCACTACCTACAAGAGTGGAACGGCAGCGCATGAGATGGCGGAGGTAGTGGAGAATAGCTTTGATGAAATTGATCTGTCGGAGCGAATTGACCACGCCCTCCATGAAATCCGCAAGTGGCAACCTCTGACCTTCCCGCTGGAGGCGGACATTTCAGAAGCAGACAGGCGCCAAATTAACGCCGGGGCCATTACCTACCATACTGCCCTCTGCCGTACCACACCAAGGGGAGGAGGAAAGGAAGGACTGACATACGCAGATGCGATTCGCTCTATCGCGACCGAAGTAGGCTTGGAAGGGCCTGACATTGACGATTACCTGGAGACGTATGGACCGGCGTGTTAGGTTAGGTTTCAATCCGTCCAGCCAGTTACCAGTGTAAACAGAACGCTGCATTTTGGCCGCCAAACATTCAAGAGCCATAACGGATGGCGGAAATTATCACTGTATTCGTCCTAGATAAGAACGGGGTGGGTGTAAGCAAAGGGTCGTACTGTAATGCTATTTTACCAATTGGGTTGCAGTGCAACACAAGTGGTAAAATCGCTTTACAGTTATGACAAATTATGGGTGGTATGATAACCTTCCGCCAGCGACCGCACACCGGTGGAAGGTTATCACATTTTATCATACGTGGTTACCCGCTTGCCTATATAAAGCGACCCCTTGGTACCCTGAAAGTAGACCATATCCGCACCCGCCTGAAATCAAATATTACCCTCCCCCCGCCCACGCACAAACCCTGACAAAATGGTTGACCCCGCAGGCAACGACCAGCATGATGTAAACGCAGTGCAACCACCACCCGTTCCCGATTCACAGCCACCATCGTCGGAGCACGAGATGCCGTACTACCACCGCTTTGCGAAGACCAGAATGGAATCGTGGGTGAAGTACCCTATCCTTCTTCTGGGACCCATGACGGACGACGAATTCACGAAGATTCACGTCGACCGTCTCCCGGAAGCTGCGTTCATGTCCCGCGACTTGACGAATGAGTTTAAAGTGGCTCGCTACCCCACGGCTGACGCGGTGGAGGCTCTGCACGCGACGGTACCCCTCGACCCGTCCAACCCCAATCCCTTCCTGTTCAGTCAGAGCCTCCACCGCG
>JAULCF010680135.1:0-10188 GCA_032361265.1 Devaleraea mollis | reverse complement strand
TGGCTGTTGGAATAATAGACAAAATTATGTTTAGTATAGGGAAGAGTATAAAGAAAAAACGGTAATGGATAGATAAAGTGTAACTATACTTTTTTACACTGACTTGGTTCCTTGTCACCGACCTGTTCACTCGTTGCTCAATGAAATATAAATGAATCTAAGCATAAACAAAAATGAAATCATACCGCTAAGTGAATTTTCACTCTCTTGGCGTTGGGATAAATCTCACAATGAGGTAATAAGAGACAGAGAAAAGGCCTTGTTGTTACCATTAAGTGAAATTGAGTCCAAAAGAATCTTTGTTGCTATTGATTATTGGAGACGTAAAATCCAACTTGAACTTTCATACAACGAGTCGGATTGGATGATGGCAAGTTCTGAGACTGACTTGACAATCGCAGATTTCCAAAGTCAATTGGTTTCAACTATTCAAACGGAACAAGAAAATGTTATTATCAATTGGGATAAACGAACAACGCTCCAAACAACTAAATATCTTTTTCTGAGGTATTGGGATGACTTTTGTTATCCCAGTTCTGATGATACAACAATCATCTCTGCTGATTTAAATTGGTTGATTGAATATAGACACGATGGGGTAACAAAAATTTGGACAAGGAATGAATTGGTAAATTGAGCATAACAATATGACAATCTTCGATTTCGACATATCAAGAGGTATTTACAACTTTGAATTCAATGAATTGAATTCAGTGATCCATGCACATCCTGTTGTTGAGACTATCAACGCAACCAATGGAGTATTTTCATTAGAATCCAATGGGCAGTTATTTGATAATTTGGTATTTGCTATTATTGATGCTAACACCAAACATAAGGTTGTCAGTCAAGGATGCACTGTTAGCGTTCTCATGATTGAGAGTCATAATGGGTTGCTTACCGATTTTTTTAGCTGTAACGGTATAGTTATGACAAATGGCATATTCGCGAAGTCTTACTTTCAGCGAAAAGACGAGCTGTTCTCAGAATTCAAGGAATTAGCATTGGCTAATGATTTAAAAACAACAACTGATGACCGAATTGCTGATAGCATAAGATTTATAGAGGACAATGAAGTTGAATATAAGCATCTTATTTCGAGTTTGATTTCTATTGTTTTCTTATCTGAGAGCAGGCTTTCTCATTTGTTTAAACAACACATTGGTGTTTCGATTAAAAAATATCTCGTGTGGAACAAGTTGAAACGAGCTATTGATCTTTATTTGACGAATAGTACAAGCTTGACTGATGTCTCTATCCAAAGTGGATTTTTCGATCAAGCTCATTTGGCTAATTCATTCAAGAGTGTTCTGGGTGTAAGCCCTTCAAAGGCGTATAATAGCAGAACCTTACAAGCGTCACAAAAGATTTAACACTAATTTTGTCTCAAATTATAGATATGAATAGAGAGATTAGAAAGGTAAAGAGGGCAGATATACCAGGGTTAAAGAAGGTGCTTGATTCAAGTGAGTTATTCCCATCATTTTTATTGGATGATATGATAAGTGATTATTTGAATAGTGATTCAGCTACAGACATTTGGTTCACAACAACAGAAGATGAGAAGCCAATATCTATAGGTTATTGTGCTCCCGAAAGACTAACTGAAGGCACATTTAATCTGTACGCCATAGCTGTTGAAAAAAGTCATCAAGGAAATGGAATAGGAAAGGACATGATGGCTTATATTGAAAGACAACTAAGAGATAGTGGTCACAGAATATTGATTGTAGAGACATCAGGGAAACCAGAATATGAGCTTACCAGAGAATTCTATATAAAGTGCAACTATCTTGAACAAGCCATAATTCCTGATTTCTATGAAGAGGGAGATGACAAAGTAGTATTTTGGAAGAAGCTCATCTAAGAAGCGTATTGCAAGACATGCTATAGAACACTATTCGGAGGATTGGTTTTCATTGATTAATCTGATCGGTCAGCTATTTAGGAACAGATATGTAAAATGTAAACCAAAGCGATTGTAAGAGAGTGAGTAAGACTTAGGTTTTAGAATTTATTAGATCAATAAGCTGGCTTGGGTATATCAAGTTTGACACAGGATCATCTTGAAGACCTGAATCACATCTTTCTATGAGCGAACAAGATACTTATCAGTTACTTGTCAGAGACATATGGATACTCAACATATATCACTACATGTAGTGGTTAATATTATATAAGATACTGAATATGAATTATTTATGTAGGTGACATCTGTTTCGTGTTGGGAGTCTATAAGTTGATTCTTGATATTTTATTCTCAGCTGAACCTATGAAATCCTTTCTTCGATCTGCCTCCCTTCTTGCTACTGGTATGTTGTTGGCTTTGTCTGCTATATCTGCAGCCTCTGTCACTTGGACAGGAGCAGGAGATAGTACCACTTGGAGGCTCGCCAGTAACTGGGATACTAATACCAGTCCTCTCGCCAAGTCAGAATTCTCTGTAAAAAGTCAAGGTAGTATCCTTGTCGATGTCGAATACTGCAAAGAGTAACTGTTACCAAGGTACCGCTGCGGCCCTTACCTATACACTATGATCCCAAACCAAACGATATTGGTCAAGAGCATTTCTCCCAGCCTCCTCCATAAGACTCGATAAAGCTTGTGCTTTCACCAAATGTCTTTAGCCTCGCAGTGAAAGCACGAGCTTCTGTTCATTTGCTTATATTGGTATCACATACGTGCGTGATGCCTATGCTTGCTTAGTTGATAGTCGTTACTAACCGTTAGATACGGTTATAACCGATTAGCGACGAATCCTGTGCTGAAGATCAGAAGGTTGTGGGGGGCTGGTGAGTTAAGGGGAGTTGAGGAGGTGGGTTTATATGGTTGTAAGGCAGAAAAAAATATAAATGGGAGCACGAATATTTTCTACGTTCATTAAAATTGAAAATCCACAATCATATGATATACAAAATATATCCCAAATACTCTTCAATTCTTCGGAGTATCAACTAAACAAAAAGAGTGGAAGACATAGTAAAAATGTAAGTATGTCTATATGTAAAGAAGGTATTCATTTCTCGTATTGTTTGCTAATGTCTGAAATTCTATTCAAGAATGATCATAGTAGAATTAAGCAGTTTTATGATTTCTTTGATAAACCGGAATACATTGTTTCTTATATGATTAATGACTTTAATAATGGAGCAGGTTTTGCGATTATTAAAGATGGCTACCTTAAAAGGGTCAAATACTTCAACCCAGACTATGTTAAATATGATTGTGTAGACTATGGTGATCCACTTTTAGTCGAGAGAGAACATTTAGAAAAGTATGAATATGAGAAAAAAGAAACAATGGAAATTCTTGGCATTAAAGACGGAGCTAATTTCCATTATATGGGAAGCGGATTGGTTGAAAAGATAGTGAGTGAATTACTCGGATTTAGCGCAGATTCTGGGCCAGTCTTTTTAATAACCCATCAAATTGTTATTGATAACGCTGACTAACATGGTATGACTATGCCAGAGTCGTCTAACGACAGACTCCGTTAAGTATACGAGATCCGTTACCATTCATTTAAATTAAACTCAATAGAATGAATAAGAATATTATTGGAATGATTATTAGTCTTATTGGACTTTTTATCATGGGGTATGAAATGGGAAGAGACTCAAAAACAGGAGAGAGTAATTTGAGCTTGACTTTTACAGGGCTATTTATTGTTTTTGTTGGAGTTTTTATTGTCTCTATTTTTAACAAAAAGAAATTTAGAAAGCAGTAATTGCCTTTCGTGAAAAAATGGGCAATAGCTTATTTTTAAACAGAAGACCTAATTTGTATAGTCAGAATTGAATGGCAATTTGAGTTGGTATTCTTGAAAAATTGTTTCTTTGAATTTCCATTAACTTGAGAGTGCATATATCCATCATTGAAACTTTAACTTAAACGGGTTATTTTACCAAAGTGGATTTGGCAATAAGAACTAATAGGAAAATAAATAACGAAATGGCAACACAGCATGTCATGCCAGTGCCGCCTATCAGAAGACTACGTCAGGTATATTTGATACATTGTACACAATAAAAAAAATATGAAAACCAAGCAATACGTTAAAAAAGGTGAAGGTGAGAATTACAATTACTCACAAGACCACTGCTTTATCAAGCTGTCATCTAAAGACACTAATGGAGAATTATGCTTAATCGAGGACACGCTAAAACCAGGGTTCCATTTAAAGCGACATCATCATAAGCTAATGACGGAAGTGTTCTATATGTTGATTGGCGAGATGGAGCTCGTTTTTGATGATGAAACAATAATCCTAAAAGAAGGAGATACTTTAACAGTTGCGCCTAACGTATGGCATGAAGCTATATGTAAGGATGGTGGAAAGATGCTTACAATATTTAAAAATGGGCAGTTTGATGTATTCTTAGAAACGCTTTCTAAAATGACTGACGAGGATTTCTCCGATAATGAATTAATGAAATCTGTCTCCAACAAATTTGATATCTACGAAGAATAAAATTGTGTGCAACAATGGTATAGTGCATAGCTCCCTGTGAGATGCTACGACACCATACACGAACCGCGGTACACAAGTAAGACAATTGCCTACAAGTCAAAAAATGAAAAATAAAGTACACATATCTAATTTTTTCAAAACGGACTTTCCGCTAAACAAAGACGGTGTGAATGAATTGATTTCATCCTTCTCTATTAGAGCAATTCCTAAAAATACAGTCATTTTAAATGAAGGTCAATTTGCGAATCAGCTTATGTTTATCAATAATGGTGTAGTTAGGGAGTTCTATAAAACAGACAAGAGGGAAATCAATCTAAATTTTTATACGACACCACAGTTTATTACAGACTTTTCGGCTTTTATTCATAATTCTAAGACTAAGAGATTTCAAGAAACACTATCGAAGACAGAGGTATTAGAGCTTGACAGGAATGTTTTCTTTAAGCTTTTAGAGAAATATAGTTGTGGTAAATCATTCATTGATATGACATTTCAGAATATTGTAAGAAGTAAGGAATTGTTTGAATATAACAGGATGACCAAGGAGTCAGAAGAATTATATCGTGAATTAAGCATGTATAAGCCTGAATGGCTGCAAAATATTCCTCAATATCACATTGCTTCCTATTTAGGAATTACTCCAGAAACTTTGAGTCGAATTAGAAAGCGAATTTCTTGATTTGAATCAATGAAAATAGGCAGTAGGTCCTATAACTTCATGCTTTTTTCATTACATAATTAAAATCAATGAAGATTCAACATTTTAGAAACGCTACGATGGCCATTGAGGTAGATGATAAAGTGATATTAGTTGACCCAATGATAGGACCTATTGGGACAATGCCAACCTTCACACTTTTTAGATTTAAAGCAAGAAAAAATCCAATTGTACCATTACCAGAAGTTTGTAGACCAATTTTAGAAAAGGTTACTCATTGCTTGATAACTCACCAGCATCCAGACCATATTGATGAAGAGGCAGAAAAGTATTTGGTAAACAGACAAACGCCGATAACTTGTAGCGTTAAAGATGAAAAAGTGTTTAAGAAAAAAGGATTAAATGTTGTCCAAGCTATTGATTATTGGAAAAGAACAGATTTTCTCGGAGGAAAAATTGAAGGTATTCCAGCAAAACATGGTTACGGATTTGTTGCAAAACCAATGGGGAATGTTATGGGATTCTATATTGAATTACCAAATCAATCTTCTCTTTACTTAAGTGCTGACACTATTTATACAGATGCAGTTGATAAAGTATTAAAGGAGTATAGACCAGATATAAGTGTGGTTGCTTGCGGAACTGCTCAATTGGATATTTTTAAGCCCTTACTAATGACGATGGACGATATTATTAAATTTGTAAAAAATGCTCCAAAGAAGGTAATTGCTAATCACTTAGAGGCAGTTAATCATTGTCCTACCACAAGAAAAGAACTAACGGCTACGCTTGATAAAATGGACTTGCTCAATAAGACTTTTATTCCTGAGGACGGGGAAGTTATTGAATTCTAAATCATATTCAGAAGACGACTTTGTATCTGGGGATCGCGTCCTGTAGGAGTTGGTCAGGCGCTATAGATGGGAGAGTTCATCCTCAATAAGACGAACCATGAGATCGGTTGTCCGTAAGCTGTGTCTATTCTCGGGAACGGTGATTATAGCACCAAGTAGCTTGAGAAACTTAAGAAAGAAAATAGATCTGAACAAGGAGGGCTATATGAATGCAAGCGGATCAAGTCATAAGAAGATAGGTTTTCGGAAATTAGCACAAGCACAGGAATAGATGATATCAAAAAGGTATTGGCTTCAAGAGATTATGATGCTAAAGATCCTGTTAGTAATGATTGGACCTGCGCCAATGTGATTTATGAACTTTCAGTTAAGCCAAAATTCATCATAGCCCCAGGAAAGCCGCAAAAAAAGATTAGATAGAAAATGGTTTTGGATCACACTCTATGCACATCAAGTGACAATAGATCAGTATAGCTATCGCTTCGTCCATTACAGACCTGTAGATTGTGTTTCATTGAGATATACTAATAAAACAATGATTGAGTTCTTTTTTTTAGAAGGTCAACATATATAACCTACACCACAAAAAGGTAGTTTTGCCATTACCTACTCTACTAATAAAATGAAACTCATGAATAAATTAAAAGGGAAAAATGTGCTCATCACTGCTGGTGCTCAAGGAATAGGCGAGTCCATCACGAGACACTTTATTGATAGCGGAGCTAATGTTGCGATACATTACTTCTCGAGTGCTGATACTGCAGATCAATTGACGGATTACGCAAGAGGCAAGGGACAAAAAGCAGTTGCTATAAGTGGTGACCTCACAAAAGAAGCTGATGCTAATGCAATGGTTGAAAAAACAGTAGAAACGTTGGGGGGATTGGACATACTGATCAATAACGCAGGTTCAATTGTGGCACGTAAAATGCTAAATGAAATTGAGACAGTCTTCTGGCACAAAGTAATGGATATCAATCTTACATCTATGATGTTCGTAACAAGAGCTGCATCTCCATATCTATCAAAGAATGACAATAGCAGCATTGTTAATCTGGCATCGCTTGCTGGACGTAAAGGTGGACACCCAGGCTCGCTGGCCTATTCTACGAGCAAGGGAGCTATCCTAACTTTTACACGAGCGCTTTCTGCAGAATTAGGGCCTAATGGCACAAGAGTCAATGCTGTTGCTCCAGGGCTTATACTTGGAACATCATTTCATAACACACATACTACCAAAGAATCGGCGGCTGCTACAACGGCTGGCATTCCTATCAAACGAGCAGGCAACTCAGATGACGTAGCCCGAGCGGTACTATATCTGGCGTCCGAATATGACGGCTTTATCACCGGTGCTACGCTTGATATCAATGGCGGTGTGTACAATATGTAGTTTTCAGTTAAACATAAAAGAAATGTCAATTATATAGGTGTGAGCTTTGTCAGTGCTTTGATACGTAAGTTGCATAGAACACAAGAAGTTTGGGACATAAGATTATGAAGTATTCATTGGGTATTTTGTTTGCATTGAGCTTACTCCTATTAGGTTGCAAGAATAAAGATGAGGTAGACTTTTGCAATATGTTAGCACTTGATCAATCGTTCGTCAATATGGATACGACTGATATGAATAAACTAAATGCTGATAGGAATAGAAGGAAAGAAATAATCTTAGATAATTTCAAAGAGCTCATAGACTATTCGAGTAGAAATGGGTTTCCCGAAATGGGAAAGCTAAATGTATCAGGCTTAGATTCGTGTAGAAATTGGGCAGTATTTATGACATGCTTTCATATAGGTCAAATTGCTCCTCAACTATTCTTTGAAAAGAAAACAGTTACAATCCTTACCAGAGAGATACACAATGGAAACTTAAAAAGTCGTTCCCTTTTTTCTTCACTCAGGGAAGGTTTTGGAGCTCATGAATTCTGCGAGTCAAAAAAAGACTTGATATATCAGACATTAGATACTTGGGAGATACAAGTTGATGAATTACCGAATTTGAGATTTAAAAAATGTTCAAGTTAACTGGCCTTATTGAGCTAAGCATACAATCATAATGTCACATTGAGTATCGTTGAATCCATCTCAGAGGTATAAGACTTGTTATATGCAGCTCCGTTTATGTTATTCGTCGACAAAGCCATATATGGCGTATAAAGGTTGTTGTCACTTATAGATACTTGATCTACCTTAAGAGTCTTGTTAAGACAATATTATATCTAATGAGGTTGTCATTTTCTTCGTATTGGGGAGCATCAGTTCAGAAATGGCTCCTTTTACTGGTATCGTTTTTCTGTGTTGTAACGACCATGATTCCTCAGCGAGGTCTTCAGGCTGAGTTTTACAATGGTAGAGAATTTGACCAATATGTAAGTACAAGTATCGTAGACGATATTAATTTGTTCTGGAACGATGTACCACCAGTGCCAGAGGTGACTCCCCATCTTTGTTCTATTAGATGGACAGGTAGATTGTTAGCGCCTAAAACTGGAACTTATTATTTCTCGGCTTTGGTAGATGATGGAATAAGAGTTTGGATAGGAGATCAATTGATAATTGATGGTTGGGAACTTCATGATCGAGGTTTTTTTAAGTCAGAAGTTCAGATGGCGGCTGGCCAATATTACGATCTTAAAGTAGAATACTTTAATGCGCTTAGAGAAGCAGAAATTCAATTGATATGGAGGATACCCACAGGAAATAATTGGTTTGAAAGGGTTTTTGGAGAAGGGCATGTCCTCATTAATCCCGGTTACTTTTATCTACCTGTTGTACCACGAGATACTGTTCTGGTAGAAACTGCCACAGAGATAGTTCGTGTACCAGTGGCACCAGATTTTAATCCCACAAAGACAATTGAATTAAAGCCTAAGTCTAAGCCTAAGCCTAAGCCAGAGAGAGTAGCGTATAACAACGACAAAAGTTCTAATAAGAAAAGTACTCGTCCGGCCCGAATGGTACCTCAAATATCCGATCCTAATAAAATGACGCGAGATGTAATTGAGATGTTCATCCCTGAGCATGTTCAATTCGGACAGGCGCAAGTTGTAATGTTGGAATCTTCGTTGCCGCGTTTAGACACCTTAGCGCAGTTTCTCGTGCTTAACCCATATCTCCATCTGAAGGTAGAAGGACATACCGATGTAGCTGGAGATCCAGAGAAGAACATGAAACTTTCTGAACGACGCGCATATGCTGTCGCCAGATATCTTGTATCTAAAGGTGTAGACGCGGATAAAATCACCGCCATAGGTATGGGGGGCACCAAGCCTCTGGTGAAGACATCAGGCAGGTTGTACTACCCAGAGAATCGTCGGGTCTCATTTTTTATTAATGTGCTTTAGTGATATAGAGAGCATTGCGATTGAATTTTTTCTCCTTTCCTCTACGGTATTCTATCCTTCTCTTAGAACAATCATCTGGCAGCAGCCGTACTTCGCAGCTATCTTGTGTATGCTTAGAATTAGTATTGATTTTCGAAGCTGTGATCAGTAATCTTTAAGATTAGACAAGTGTAGTCCTTAGGCACCGTATCCCTAAGTTACCTTTGTATAATCATGCAGTATCAAGATCATCCTATGGGTAAGCTTTGGGTATAACAGCAGCTAATGAGATGTGAGTCAGTAGTAAGCTCATCTATTGAGTAATCAAGGGAGGGTAGCGCTGGTGGCTCGGTGGCCAATATTAACAAAGTTATATCAAGTTTTAGCCGCACTGGCTTCTTTGGTTATATTCGTATTGTATACATCCGTGACTGACTTGCTGCTGCTGCTGCTGCTGATAGCCGTAACTAACGGTTAGCTAAGGTTATAACCGATTACATACTTGGTAATCAGTTGGTTATTGGAGGGGTGGAGTTTGAGGGAGTTGTTGTTATGTGTGTATGATGTTGTGAGTAATTTCAAAAATAAAAATAAGTGGAAAGAATCATACAAGAGATTTTCAAAGATATTTCGCTTGAACAAGATGAATTAAATAGCATCAATGAGAAATTAGAAAAGGTAACACTTAAAAAAGGTGATTATCTTCTAAAATCAGGAGAGAGAGTTAAAGATGTTTTTTACATCCATAATGGCTGTTTACGAACTTATTTTTTAGATGACGAAGGGAAAGAACACACCTTGCAATTCGCAATTAGAGGTTGGTGGATTAGTGATTATATCGCCCTATTTGGGAAAGAAAGTAGTGAGGCTGTATCTTAT
>JAULCF010680134.1:0-23220 GCA_032361265.1 Devaleraea mollis | reverse complement strand
CTGGGCTTAGACAGTGAATAGCGACCGCCCTACTCTAGGTGCTGCACCGTGCAGCAGTAAACTCCAGAATCTGGGTGCTGCACCGTGCAGCAGTAAACTCCAGAGTCTAGGTGCTGCACCGTGCAGCAGTAAACTCCAGAGTCTAGGTGCTGCACCGTGCAGCAGTCAAAATGTCCAGTATCTAAGTGCTGCACCGTGCAGCAGTAAACTCCAGAGTCTTCCGGGCATTATTCATTGAAATCAAGTATCCAACTTAAAATTGCAGGAGTCAGTCATGCGGCAAAATGAATCGAATTCCGTCGGAAAGCTAGAAAGCATTACTAAGTTCACTGTGCATACGTTTAATGCAATAACTACGATTCGCGGTCGCAAAGCATCGGAGGACAAGCCAAAGATTTTTGGTTTGTACGACTTTTCTTCACGGTATGTGATTATCTATAGAGCAGCTGCCAGCGGAGACCCGTTCGCTATTTACCAACTGGTCCAACTGGAAGAGCTATTCAAAGAAACCGATGCAGATTTTGAAAGCCAACAAGCCGAAATTGATGCAATCATTAAACAGCTCCCAGAAGGTCTTACGCTCGGAAAGCCGCACTCCAAGCAACCAGAAGCATTCTCGCTGAATCTATCCAGCTACGGCGCAATGGCATTGCGGTATGTAGCAACCATGGACAAGCTTGTATTGGATTGGCGAAATCTGATGCATCAAAATTTATGCAAAGCCAAATATGGCCACGCAAAGCTCGCCGAAATATCACGCCGTATGCGTCAAATGATGGGGTGCGGTGCTCAATACAGGTTTACCGGAATCGGCAAAGCCGACCTTCTTGAAAAAAATAAGCGCGCAGATGCTGCAATCGAGACACTGTTTAAGACAGAGTTTCTGAGTAAGCATGTTTTCGCAAAACGGGACGATGCGATTAAATACTTTCTCGAATACCAAGAGTTACCTGATTACGGTCCAGTCGAGATCTACGAGTCTGCGGTGCACGATGATGCGGATAAATCTATGTTAACGGATAAAGCTTCTTAAAGGGCCCTTTAAGGGTAAGAGTGGAACAGCCATTGGGTCATGAAACAACATTCGGAACACACGCAAGCCGTGTTTCCCGCATGCGGGAACTTGATACTAGACTCGCGCAGGCAGATCTTGCTTACAGCGAATTGGTGCAGCGGAGTCGAATATTTTATCCATTCAAAATAGGCTTACGGCGACACAAGAATGCGACCAATGTTTACCTTCGCTGGCGGGCGCTGACCGGTGACCGGCGCTATTTAAAATGTGATAGCCCTAACTTTGAATCGCTGGTCAATGCAATGACAGCACACCAGCGAGAACTTTTAGTTGATATCGAGAGCGCTAGAGCACTCGCGGACCTTAACTACTCGATATTACAGTATGAAAAAGCACGCATCGTTGAAGCGAATTCAAAAATCAGAATTGCTAAGTCTTTGCGACAAGTAAATTAATACCCTAACCCTAATGGAGACAAGAAATGTCCACAGAAACAGCCTACGTACACTCAGCAGAATACTCGGAAAAAACCGTACAGCGCGATGGAGCGCCCTCTCAGATTGACTTACTTTCAATGCGATGCAAAGTCGATCGGTCTCGCAAAGTTAACGGCGACTGGGATGACAGTAAAAGCTTCTGGGTTGATGTTAGCTTGTGGGGCCCCCGTGTTAAATACATGAAGGGCGTAATTGTGCCCGGCATTGAAGTGGTTCTGATGGGTCGCTATGACGGTGCCACGTGGAACGACAAACAAAGCGGTGAACAACGCTCAGCTATAAAGTTCGTGGCCGACGATATTGCTATATCGCCCTACATTATCGAGTCGGTTGCATACAAAACCAACAAATCGTCTGCACAAATAGGAGCCGCAGGAGCCGCTTAATTTGTCAAAGTGCTGCACCGTGCAGCAGTCATAGTGTCCAGTATCTGGGATCGAGATTGGGCACTGATACTAAATTGAGGAAGGAATATGTCTCAACTTTTCATCTGTGAATCCAGTAAGAAAGCCAAGAGCATTTACCCGAGAATGGGTAAATTTAGCAAGCGTGACGGATACGTCGAGATAGAGGGCGGCGACATTGTCACGTGGGCGCGAGGTCATCTCTACGAGCTGGTAGAGCCTCACGAATATGATGCGCGCTATAAAAAGTGGTGTTGGGAGGATCTACCAATCATCCCAACCAATTGGCGGTACCGAAAAATCAAGGGGTCCGCAGCCCAAGTATCAGTCATTGGATCGCTACTCAAGAACGCTCACCATGTGGTGATCGCAACGGATAAGGATCGTGAAGGCGAAGCCGTTGCCAGACAAATACTGGCTGAACATAATTGGTCGGGTCAGATTGATAGAATGTTGTATAGCTCACTTGCGCCTCGCGAGGTCGACGAGAGCTTGGCGTCGCTGGTTGATGGCAGCACCACTTATAATAAATACCCAGCGTCACTCGCTCGATCACGTTCTGACTGGATTGTTGGAATGACGCTCAGCCGCGCACTAACGCTGAAGGGCGATGAAGCCGGTATTAAAAAAGCCATGTCAATAGGTCGGGTTCAGACCCCTACCCTAGCGCTAATCGTTGCGCGCGACCGCGCCATTGAAGCCTTTAGGCCCATCGACTTTTACGCGTTAAGCGTTGAACTCACCAACGGCATAACCGCTGTATGGCAGCACAAGCGAGATATAGATCCGAGCGTGCTCGATGAGGAAGGTCGGATAACAGATCGATCCATCGTTGAAAGTGTTGAGCCCGAGATAGCCGGAGCAGCAGCTCGAGTTGAAGCAGTGAGCTCCAAGACAGTAAACCATCAGCCCCCCCTACCCTACAGCTTGGCCGAACTTCAAAAAGACGCTGGCCGGTTTTTCGGTTACTCAATGGATCAAACACTCAAGATTGCTCAAAGCCTTTACGAAACTCGCAACCTTGCTCGATATCCACGCACGGATAGCCGCGCCCTACCCTTGACGCTGTTTGATGATCGACATGAATTGATCGATCAATGCATGTCTCACTTGGACATTGGAGATATCAACGGGCTCGACAAGGACTATCAAGGCAGAGCCTGGCAACACGACATTGGGGCCGACGCTCATGAAGCAAACATTCCGGTGCTCAACCCCGACGCTAAGCTAGATCAGTTGGATGAGGGCGAGCGTAATGTTTACGAGTTATTGGCAAGACGTTACTTGGCCCAATTTTGCATCCCGTCGACGACGAAAGAGTCTGAAATAGTCTTTAAAATTGGACCGTGCACGTTCAGAGCGAAGGCTGTAGAGGTGATCAATAAGACGTGGGAGCTCATTGAAAAAGACGCCAAGTCAGTCAAAAGCGTTGTGCTGCCATCACTCTCTGAAGGCGATGAATTCGAAGTGCAAAGCACAACAGTTAGCGATAAGAAGACCACGCCACCCAAGCCTTTCAGTGAGGGTGAGATGGGTGCTGTTATGGCCAACATCGCCAAATACACTACCGACCCAGACGCGAAGAAAATTCTCCGCGACACCGACGGAATTGGTACGTCAGCTACGCGAGCCGAAATCATCAAGACTTTAAAGGCCCGCGGTTACATTGTCTCTAAAGCAGGAAAGCTACGCTCAACCCCGCTGGGAGAATTGGTGGTAGACAGCGTGCCTGCGGAGCTGTGCGACCCCGTTACCACCGCATTGATGGAGAGACAATTAAGCGCCATTGAAGCAGGCGCTACACCGCTGGTTGACTTTATGGCAACGATTGACCAGTACGTTGAAATGATGCTCGACGCCATTCGAAATAAGTCCATTGACGCATCCCGTATCGAGATAAAAAAGTGCCCTAAATGCGCCGCGCCATTAACGGAACGCAAGGGCCCAAGAGGTCGATTCTTGTCCTGCAGTGGTTATCCTGAATGCGACTACACTGATAACGGTCGCAAGAAAACTGTGTCCGTGCCGACGGATATAGATTGCGAGGAATGCGGGGATAAAATGGTCAAGCGCAAAGGTAAGAAATCCTTTTTCCTGGGGTGCTCCAACTACCCGAAATGCACTGCAATGAAGCTAATAAACTAACTTCGCGTGATCACCAATTGACAAGCGCTTAGTGCCTAGTTATGGTTAAGATTGATGGAACGCTAATGCCTTAAATTAGCACCGTTAAAGGCAATCTCAGACTTCATTTTTTTGTTGCCGAAGTTTTCACCGAAGTCATTTCAAATCAATGCAAGCAACCCATCGCGGCCTTGTAACTATTCAACCCGAACGGGGATATTCCATATCCCATTCGGGGCATAGATGTCTCCGTTATTTATTTTATCTGGAGATATTATGTCTAATTCATCTAATCAAAAAACGTACGACCTTAAAACTACTGGATTCGGATATTTAAACCGCATCCGCTACGTGTTCCCAAATCAGGGTGATCGATATTTAGCGATCAACGTCGTTTTGTTGGAAGGCGTCCTAGTTAACGAAGATTACTCTAAGTTAAATAAGACCTCTTACGACGCGCGTATAGTAGGAAATGCTATCGACGACATTCAGACACACTTTGAATTCGACGATAAAGGTTTTGCAATCCTTCCGAAGGACACCCTTGTTGTGGCAACTGTCAGAATAGGTGGCTGTAACCCGGTTATTTATCAAATCACAAAAGACGGTAAAGCTGAAAATCGCGTATCACTACGCACTCGGTTGTACCATTTTGACTGGTTGAAAATCGGCGATAACGTCGTGATTCAAACCACTTCTAACGCACTGCGTCAGAATGCCAGTTCCGAGACTACTCCAAGCGAGTCGGCTGAAGAACACCGCCCTCAAGAGGCAAGTCAAGATGATTCGAACGCTGCACGGTTAAGCGCTTCTGCTGATGTTTCAGTAAATGCGCAGTCGAGTTCCTCTGTGTTAACTAAGGTAACTCTTGACCAGGGCGATCCAAACTTTGTTGAAAAGTTAGCGGATCTCCAACAGCGTGGTTTTAAGTGGAATGCACGCGATAATTGCTGGGAAGGTCAAGTGACCCAATCCCAAAAATAATCAACCTCCATTTAATAATACCAACACCAAAAAGCCACTCAATAGAGTGGCTTTTTGCGTTGGGTTTTGTCGGTTAATTGTTACTTTGTTTGATGTGGTGGTAGACAACTTATACAATGGCTATTCTGTGGTCCGCTGAGCCCTGAATCAGCACCTTTAAACTTGTTCTAAAGTTCTACAAATTAACAAGGCACCTCGGTGTATTGAGCTAAAACTAGGGTTGTTAGGCTTTTCGTAAATTTCTAAACAGCTCTTATGAATCAATCGTTGCTTGAACGCAGCGAAAATAGATCCACCAATAAGCGTTCGGTTCCTAGAATCGGGCGCTTTTAGATGGTTTTTCGCGACTCATTTTTCAGTAGTGTGTCGCGAAAAATCATCTCACCAGCGCAGCAGCAACGGTTGCAAAAACGTTGTCCATTAGTGCGGTATTGCCCGTGCCACCACCATTTATCTAAAGAAGCCTGTCGTAGTCCGACGGGCTTTTTTTTGTCCTCTGGGTAGGGTGCTGCACGGTGCAGCACTGAGTTTCTGGACACTTTGACTGCTGCACGGTGCAGCAGTCAAAGTGTCTAATAAGTTGATTGTTGTATCGGTCAGACAGTGAATGTGGACGTTAGTTAATCGTCGTACAGACCAAGTGTACGGCGTTTTGAGATTTCTTTAAAAAAATTCCTATAATGAGTAAGCATTGTTACCACGGAGCGAACGATGCGAATCTACAAACACCTATTAATCCTAACCGTCCTAGTTGGGGTGTTCTCAAGCTCAAGCGCGAGCGAGAACGACGTCAACATCTCAAAATACCTTACCGTTGATTCTGCAGTCGAACCGGAAAAGCTGTGGCCGATGGACACCGTCCTTGACTTTAACGCTTCGGAATACCCTACGATCATAAACGCAATTCAAGCTCTTCTGGACCACATCGGCTACCAGCTGCATAGCTCCGTAGAAGGGGAGCCGTATTCAGTTTTTATAAACAACCCGGTACCGCCCGTCCACGCGCAATTCAAGTTGAATTCAATCAAAGAAATCGTGCACGCATTGATGGGCCCAAGCTTTAATATTCGTGTCGACCCGGTGTATCGCCTAGTGGCATTTGAGATCGCCCCCGAATTTGTCCAGGAGGAAGAATAGTGCGCGCACTAAAGGTTGGTTTAACAGTGGCCGCGGCTGTTTCGTTGGTGGGCTGCACTCATCTCTTTGCTAACAATCAGAACCCCGCCGAGCCGCACACGAAGCAGGCCCAGAAAACCGACGACTACCTGATTTACTCCGCGATTGTGGTTGCTGGATCCGGGAAATACCCGGCAGTTAAGCGCGCTGTACAGCCGATTTTAGGAATAGCCAGCCTGAGCACACTTAACCAGCCCGACACCGCGGCCGATGTGATTGTCGGCGATTTCAACCTATCTGAAAACGAGCGATGGTTGTTTGACCAGAACGGCTTTAAGGTTCAGTTAGCTACTTTTTACGAGAAGGGCAGGTTCGACCAGTGGCTTATTGGCCGTCAAAGCGAAAAGCAAAACATTAAGGTTCTGGTTTGGCGCAACGGTGAGTCAGGCGTCCGCTACACCGTGTTCGATGACACCGTCTTCGGCGACCTCGTCAAGGCGCGCGTGGCACTACCTTCAATCGCATCAAAATATAGTGTGCTAGAAGAGCATTTATGGGTTCGTCAAACCAAGGATCTCATATCAGTACGATGTCGCTCAGCCGGTAAGTGGCGATTTAACAACGATAAACCGCTCCTCCCAGAGTCAATGGACTTGGCGAAGCAGCAGTGCCAGCTGGAAGGTGAGTCGTGAACGTTAAGTATTTTGGGGCAGGGTTGGTGGCAGGGTTGATGTCAGTCGCTTTGCTAACGTCAAGCACGGTCGCTAAAGCGCAAAGTGACCTGCCCCAAAGTACCTCTAACAACACGCCGCTGGAGTACCAGACTGACGGGTATAAGCAGTGGAATATCTCAGCCGAAGATTGGACAAAATACGTCGACCTGATGCAGAGCAACAGTGAAGCGAAAATGTTTTATGGGCATCTTGAGCCAGCCTATCTGTTAGGGATTTATGCTGAGACAGACTCGGAAAGAGAGCGTTTAGCCGAGCTGGTTTTTCAAGGTGAGAAAGAGCGAGCGCGCCGGTTGTTGACGTTCGACAGGATCGTCAAACGCAAGAAAATATCCGATCCAACGCCGGTGTTTGATCGTGAGTACCTTGAGCAAATAAAAACCTTGCAGACCTACATGCAAGACCAGAAGAAACAAGCAATGGCGTCAAGCAATTCATCACCAACGCCGAACCGGCCAGTGATTGCTGTTGACGTGGATTGCCGTGATTGCATCAGCCCAGTTTCCAAGTTGTTGTCTCTTAAGAACATCAGTTTTGATGTCTATTTCTTGGGTTCGCCTACCGACGCCGAAATGTCAAAGTGGGCCTCACAGGCGAAGATACCTTTCGATAAGGTTGAAGCGGGCAGCATCACGCTCAGTCGTGACGATACCAACGCTCTAAAGTCTTTCAAAGACCAATTGCCAGTGATATTCACCGATAACACTCTAACTACCGTCATTGAGCTATGAGGTTCGCAAGGCTAACTCTTATCTGGGTCGCCATGTTGCCAATGGTCGTCATGGCAAACGAGCTCACGGTCCCGAGCGCGTATTATGCCGCCGCGAGTAACGTGAACATCTCACCACTCGTGCTGTATGCCGTTGCTTTAGAGGAGTCCGGTGGCACCAACAACGGTGTCTACCGACCGTGGCCGTGGACAATCACGTTTAACGGAAAGGCGCAGTATTTTGACGACCGCGAATCAATGTTAGAGACGCTTGAATCTATCTTGAGCGACGACACACCCCCGAAACAACTTGGGATCGGTTTGATGCAAGTTGAATGGCGCTATCACAAGGACCGGTTTGCCACATTGGGTGAGGCGGTAGACCCCTACATTAATCTGAAAGTTGGAACGGAGATTCTTTCAATCTATCTCGCTGAGAAGGGTGATCTTTGGTCCGCAATCGGGCGTTATCACTCAGGCACTGAGGAGCTAGCCGTTGCCTACCAAGCGCGCGTCGCAAGACGCTTAGTCAACTACGTTTTGGGGCAAAGTAATGGTTAGGCTTTCTGTCACGATACCGTTGATTAGTCTTTTGTTGCTGAACTGTATTCCGGTTTTCGCCCAAGAGCGCATTGAGCCTCTGGCGGGTGAGTTGATTGTGTTGGGCAAGAGCGCCGAAGCCCGCTCTTTGGCTGAACTTTACCCGCGCGAAGCGGGGCGGCTAACACGTTCAATCGGTGAGCCGGACTTTTCCAAGTTAGTGCCACGCGCACCAAACGTATCGGCACTGCAAAGCGCGATTGTCGAGGTAATGGGTAATCCAGAATTTCCGATCACGACAACCCTTAAGTTATCACCGGCCTCTGCGACAGCCTACGTCGACAAATTATTAGTTCGGCCATTCTGTCTTATCGGTGCTGACGAAATAAGCAAGCAGTGGTTAACCGGCAACTTAGCGGCGCTCGTCGAGGCTAATGCGTTTTGCGTAATCGTCCAAGCGCAGGACGCTCAAGACGTTGCAATGTTGAGAGCGCTTGCGCTGCCACTTAGGCTCGCGACCATCCCGATGGACGAGCCGCTTCGTAAGGTCGGTGTTAATCAGTACCCCGTATTTATTTCGACCGACAACCGACCAGGGAAGGGTGGTTGATATGGCGCTGTATCAGTTAGAGAAATTATTGCGGCCAAAGGTCGAGCTCACCTCAGCCATCAACTCGATTGGTGTGGCGCTAATTTGCCTACTCTGCCAAGAGTACTTGATGATGCCACCGGTCGTGGCTGTGGCGTGCGCCGCTGTATTGTTTGTGATGGCCGTGATTCGGATTGTGCAATATCGAAAAATCGCCAAGTACCAGAAATCACTCACTGTTCTGCCTAGATTTTCGCTGACGCTGCGTAAGGTTCCGTTCTCTAAAAAGTCTATGTATTTTGGAAAGGGGTTCACGTGGACCGCACGACATACGCAGCGCTTGAGAGATTGTATTCTAGCCGAAAATGCCACCTATCTCGCCGACTCATGGCTTTATAAAAAAGCCCAGAAGCTAACCATCTTCGCCGAGCGCCACCACATCGATTGGTTGTGGGCATTTCTGAATTGGGATTCGCGGTTCAATCCAGTGCGCCCTAAACCGCCCGTCGGTGGCCGAGGCGAGCTCCACGGTGTGGGCATGTACGAGGGCGAAATAGACGTCTTTAAATCACGCGGCGAGCGAGTGGGCCACACCCTAATTCTTGGGACAACTCGAGTCGGAAAGACTCGACTGGCAGAGCTGCTGATCGCCCAAGATATTCGCATCGGGAACACGGTGATTGTGATCGATCCGAAGGGTGACGCCGACTTACTCAAGTCAACCTATGAGGCCGCGGCCATCGCTGGGCGTCTAGATAACTTCTACTGCTTTCATTTGGCTTATCCCGAACACTCAGCCAGGTATAACCCCTTAGGCTCCTACAGCCGCATTACGGAGGTCGCTACGCGTATCGCCAACGCGCTTCCTGGTGAAGGCAATAGCGCTGCGTTTAAGGAGTTTGGCTGGCGCTTCGCCAACATCATTGCAAGGGCCCTTCACTTTTTGGGGGACCGACCCAGCTACGAAATGATTCGCCGCTACATTGAAAACACAGACGATCTCATCGTCCGTTACGGAGAGGCGTGGCTTGAGCAGCAAATCCCAGGTAACTGGCAAGATGATGTTGCTAAGCAGAAATACGGTTTAACGGGCAGTAAGGATGATGCCAACAAGCCGAATGTTCCAGCCAGAACACCGGCAGAGCGCTCTAGAGATATTGACGCCGTGTGCATGGCGAGAACGCTCGTCAAAGTGATGAGTGATACCAAGGTTCAGGATCCCGTTGTGCAGGGTTTGTTATCCGCTTTCAAATATGAAAAAACCTATTTCGATAAAATCGTCTCGTCACTCGGCCCATTTTTAGAAAAACTAACCTCGGGAAAGGTGTCAGAGCTACTGTCGCCTGACTACAACGACATCGATGACGAACGGCCAATGTTTGATTGCATGAGTCTGATTCGCACGAACGGGATTTTATACATCGGGCTGGCCGCGCTTCAGGACGTCACGGTCGCGAGTGCGGTTGGCAATGCGTTGTTTGCCGATCTGACCTCTACAGCTGGCCAGTTATACGCTTACGGAAGCGGAGTGCATGACAGCATTGGCGATCCAGGCATTGAGCCTGTTTCGATCTACGCCGATGAGTTCAATGAATTGATTGGCGACGAATTTATTCCTTTGCTGAACAAGGCTGGTGGTGCTGGCGTGCAGGTAACCGCGTTGACCCAAACATGGTCAGACGTTGAGGCGCGCCTTGGTAGCGCAGCCAAAGCCGAGCAAGTCGGCGGTAACTTAAACACAGTGGTTTCACTGCGCGTGTTAAAGCCAGACACCGCGGCAATCCTGACAGATCGATTACCGAAAGTAGAGGTCGCCAGAATCACAACGATCAGCGGGTCTTCGCAAAATTCCGACGTTGATTCTGAGCAAGACTTTACCGCCAGCGTCCAGGACCGAATGACAACAACGGATGTGCCAATGTTAGAAGCGAGCGACCTGACGCGCCTGCCTAAGGGCCAAGCATACATACTGACCGAAGGCGGCGACTTGACGAAGGTTCGCTTGCCTTTGCCTAAGCGCGATAAAAACTCGGTCGTCCCCAACTCAATTGCCGCCCTCACAGATCGCATGAGATTGGACATGAAGAGCGACGCTCAAGATAACTGGCAGCGCGATGCATGGTGGGAATCCAACGTTGCGAGTCGACTCGACCAAGAATCGGTACGCGACATGCTGTCTGGCCGCCAGCAGACATCAGGGGTTGAGGGTGAGTAGCCAATCAAGAGAAGCCAGGCAGCCAGCGAAGCAGTCTTCAATTCGACTGTTTAGGCTCATAGGGAAATTGATGAAATTGCTAATGTGGTTATCGATCGCATTGCTGATCTCTGTGCTCATTGAGTGGATTGGAATGTTGTTTGGTTTTTGGGAGTTGCCAGGCGCGCAACATGCGCAACACGTCTTTGAGCAGGAGTGGGGATATCTAAACCAATCGACTGCATCAGCCATTGTTGATATGACCGCGATGGGCAAGATCGGAGAAGGCCTATTCGCGACCCTCTATTTTTGGGTGTTCAAATTCACCGGCATTGAATGGGTGTTTAGCGAGCTGACCTTCTTCAAGGCGGTTGCTCAATACGCTGAGGCGACGCTATTCGTCACCAAAACGTTCATAGCGCGCTTGGTTATCATTGTGTTGTCAATGCCTGTCTTTTTGTTATTCGCCTTCTGGGGGCTTCTAGAGGGCTTCGTGCGACGCGATTTGCGTAAGTATGGCTCCGATTGGGAAAAAAGCGCTCGCTATCACTACATCAAGATGTTTGTCGGAACGATTTTCATCACTCCGATCGTCGTCTACCTATCAAACCCATTTTCAATTAATCCCGCATTCGTCTTTACCCCGTTTGCCTTGCTCGTCGGGTACTTGATTGCCTCCCTTATCACCAATCTAACCAAATATATCTAAGCTTATGAAAAACATTATTCGATGCCTCTTAATCTTCGCTGTCGCTACCGTGATCAGCCCCAGCCAAGCACAAACGAGCTTCACCAATGAGCGCGAGGGCTTAATCATGCTCGCCGCTGAAATTGATGCCTTGATCAAGTTCTCAGGGGATGTGGAGCAGTCCCCAAAAACGCCAGGCCGAACGGACGTTAACTACGAGGCCATGCAGCGCGAGTTAATTGTGATGCGCAACACGCTTAATTGGGCGGCTGGCCAACCAGACAGTGCACGCAAGATTATTGAGAAGCAAAGCACCAATGACCAGGGCTCGTACTTGAAATGAATTTCAGACCCTTCACGCCCGGCGACTTACTTGTCGCAGCTCCGTTTGAAGTTGATGCAACTGTCTCAGCGTTTGATCAAGCCGCTGGGTTTGTCGACGCGGCCGGATTGACCCTGCTAATAACCGTCATGTTGCTGATTGCGCTCTACGCGTGGGCCACTCTCTCGGTAACACGTATTTCGCTGGCTGGCATTCGCAAAGGCGAACCTCAGTCAGTCGCGTTCGGCCTAGTTCTAATCCTTATTGTAATAACCCTTATTGGGATCGTTTTATAAAACTTAACCATTGAACCGAAAGGTATTCTTATGAAAATAACACCAGCAGTAAACGTCGTGAAAAGCGCACTATCATCCGCCAAGTCCAAAATAATGGGGGTGTTGGTTATGGCGCACGTCATGACCATGTCGAGCCCGGTGATGGCTCAAATTAACAAGCCGGAGTTACCGGACGGTACCGCAAGTTCGGGTAACTTTTTCGCCGATCTTAAAAAGATATTTCAGGGCTCTGGTGAGCTAGTTATTTATGGGCTGTACATCCTGATCTTCATTTTTGCCGTGTGGCTCATTGTTCAGGGTGTCGCAGAAGGTCGCAAGAAAGGCGAGTGGGGCCAACTCATCGCTGGAATCATCATTGCGTTTGTCCTCGTTTTGGTTGGATCATACTTCTTAGCAGCAGGCGAAGAAGCTCTTCAAAACCTTAACTAAGGTCATCAAGATGAGCGAATTACCGTCAACAATCTACGTTACCACCGAGCCCGAAATGATGTTCGGGCTCACCGGCTCGGAAATCATGATCTTGCTGGTAATCGCTTTTACTGCATCGACGGTAGGAACAATCATTTTATGGGCGCTCCTACCGTTCCTTGGCTTCAAGCTTCTAGCCGTCGACCTCATCATTTCATTCATTCTGTTTTCCGTTATCCGGTACGGCATTGTGTCGAACAAGCGTAACCGCCCCGACGGATATTACTTACAGATGATGGCCATCGCACGAACCAAAGCAAATCTATTGCCTGTTGCCGGATTGATTTTGCGCGAAGGCTACTGGGATCACTTTCGCCATCAGGGAGAGGACTAAAAAATGCACACAAAAAACGTACGTGAAAATCACAACATCAAATCACGCAACCAAACCTTAACGATTGTCGTTGTCTGTCTGGCCCTGTCGCTCGTAATGAGCCAGGTCATGTTCTGGACTCAGCGAGACAACTTCACTATTCACATACCACCGAGTTTTAGAAGTGGCGCAACGCTTGTACCAGAAACTCACAGCGCTGAGGGTGTGTGGAGCTTTTCAAATTACATTTACCAATACTTAAATAACTGGTCGACCAACGGCGAGGATGACTACAAAAGCAACATCACCGACTTGGATTACTACATGAGCTCACAGTTCGCCTCTCACTTAAACGCAGACTACGCTCAATTGTTAAATAGAGATGGTATTAACGAACTTTCCCGTCGCCGCCGTCAACTGTTGCCAGTTCAGGGAAAGCCATTTTCCATTGACATGGTGACGCAAGTATCCGAGGGCGTTTGGGACGTGACCCTGAATTATCAACTCGTCGAGTTCATCGGCGAGCGCAAGGTGAAAAACGAGCTAATTGAGTTTGTATTGAGAGTGATAGAGGCCGATGCAAATCCAGCAGGCAATCAATGGGGGCTCCAGATCCACAAAGAATTATCGACGGTCCGCAAGAATGACGAAAAAGCTAACAACTTATAGCCTAACCAGAGTACCAACCAATGACGAAAATCTACTACTTATCAAATTCAATGCGTGTGGCATCTGTTATGAACTTCAAGTCCATACAGCGCGCTATCAGCTCGCCGAGCAGCATGGTGATATTTGGGTTCTGCTACAAGATTCTGTCGAAGACATATACATTGATGCAAACCAAGAAGTTCGCCGCGATGATCTGTATCGGTTTATTGACATCCACGAGCTACGCACAAGACAATGTTAGCGCTGACTTTGGATTGAACAAGTCCAGTGATCGCGTCAACACAGATATGCAAACATTGTTTTTCGAAGGCGTGCCTCTTTCCGTGGCCACCGGCGTAAGCAATGAGCAGCGAATCAAATTCGACAAGGGCGTCAAGGAGTTTGCCTCGCTACCCGAAGTGGCATCGAAGTTAACATTTGAAATTTATGGCACGAACCTTCTCATAACGGCGAGCTCGCCGTTAGAGTCACGCGTAAAGGTTCGCTTGATTGATGGTAGCTTGATCCCGATCGACCTGGTGGTCGGGACCGATCTGCCATCGAAACCAATCCTAATTACCAGCGTCGCGCCAGGTTCGGATGAAGTTGTCGGTGCGACTTCAGCCCGTATCCCCACACACGCTCTGCACGACAATTCTGCCGGTGCTTACGGTTCGGGTAGTCAGTCTGCTGGCTTTGATGCCCTAAAGTTAATTCGACATGCTGCCCAACAGTATTACGCTCCAAAGCGACTTCGGGTCTCCGATGATCAATTCAAAGCCGTCGACGTTTCGGGGTCTGCTAAGCGCCTGTATCGGACAGGCGTTTTGAAAACGAAGACCCTCAAATCGTGGATGCAGGGCGGTTATTACGTTACCTCCGTACTCATCGAAAATAGATCCAGCGCAACCGTACACCCAGACCCTCGAAACCTGCGAGGGGAGTTTGTGGCCGCTAGTTTTTATGACTCAACCCTCTCACCAGCCGGTCTGCCAGGCGACGACACGCTGCTCTTCGTTGTGTCCAGCAAACCTTTTACACAAGCCGTTAGCGCTTGGGGTCGGTAAGCATGGCGATTGCTAAACAGAACAAGCTTTCAATCATACTAGCCTGTGTCTTGGTTGGATTCGTGCTGGTCGTTATTTTGGTTAAGATGGCGGGCGGGGAGGGCGTTGGGTCTAAAAAAGGAATCGCGGACAACCAGACGGACGCTGATACAAGAGGTGAATCTCTTGCAAGTTTGAGTGCCCAACTCGAAGAAATGAAAAGTGAGCTCGCCACCGCGCGTTCAGAAAGCAAGAACTTGGTAGAGAATGCGCTGAAGTCGTCTGCATCTGACGGCACCTCATTAGTCAATCGAGTCACGCGTGCACAGGAGGGGGTTGTTAAGAAGCTCGAGACCGAGATTGCCTCGCTTAAGAACAACGTCGACGCACTAACGAACACTAAGGACAGTCCGCAGTACCCGATTTCCGAGAACACGAAAAACGTCGGCCCGGACGGCTACGTTTGGTCGTCCGGCGGTGCAACGCTACCCGCTACTAGCGATGCTAAGTCAAGCACGGTTGTTGATAGCGTTAATTCGCTGATCAACAAAGCAGGCGGCACGCCGATTAAGTCAGCACTTAACTTGAACGGAACACGCGATAGCGAAGCTACCCGACTACCCGCATACACGATACCGGCAAACGCAACCTTGATGGGCTCGCGTGGCATGACGGCAGTGATTGGCCGCGTTCCAGTTGGTGGATCAGTTACCAATGCATTCCCATTCAAAGTCGTTACGGGCAAGCAGGCGTTGACGGCCAATGGCATGGAACTACCAGAAGTGCAGCGTGCTATTTGGACCGGCGTTGCCGCGGGTGATGCGACGCTTAAATGCGCTTCGGGGGCGATTCTCAGTGTCACCTTTATTTTTGCTGACGGCACAATTCATACGGTTGGTGATCCAAATGTAACGGGTACCGCGCAAACCGGAAAAGTGCTTGGGTACATCTCCAACGACCGGGGCTTTCAATGCATACCTGGCAAGTTTGTTAGCAACGCTGGAAAAGTCGCTAAGGATCTATTCCTAGCCGGTGCCGCCACCGGCTACGCAAACGCGTTCGCCCGATCGCAGCTTAATACTACTGTCAACGGCGCTGGCATCACCGACGTCTTCACTGGAGACACTAACGACTTTGCCTTAAGCAATGGTGCCGCAAACGGATTTTCACGCTGGGCTGCGTACGTTGAGGAGCGAGCCCGCGACCTATTCGACGCAGTCGTATTGCAACCTGGTCACGGGATAGTTATCCACACCACAAAAGAGATCCCAATCGACTACAACACAAACGGGCGCAAACTGCGCCACGTTCAGAACGTCAACAACCAAAACCTAGGAGTCGACTAAACATGCGAATCAAACTTTTAATTGCTGCCGTCACACTTTCATTGCTCAGCGCTTGCGTAACCAACGTTTCAGATGAAGTGTTCAATCAAGACTCCCCGGCAATGCAAGATGTTTTTTACGGTGTGGAGGATAAGTCTGGAGCAACCGGCAATGACACCTACGGCTTTAGTGATGGGCGAACAAGCCGTTTCTCGCGCAACCCTGACAACGAACTGGAACAGTTATTCAGAGAGCTGCCGAACAAGCGCATTAAAGTATTTGTGTTTCCACACTTGAGTAGTGACTATCCGGTACCAGGCTACACAACCGCGATTCACCTTTACGAAAAAGCGCAAAACTATGCCTTGCCGGGAGAGCGATAGTGATGCAAGGCCAAGACAGTCCCGCGATGAAAAAAAGCTGGATTGCGCGCGTCTTCGGATTTGATGAAATCAATGAAGAGCCCTTGAGTGAACTCGAGATCAAGAAACAATACGAGCGTCCGCCCGCGTTTATTAATCAGATCCCAATTACAAATTTTGACCCAGAGTTAGAGTCGTTTGTTTTTGCCGATGATATTAGTGTTGGAGCCGTCATTGAGATCATGCCGATCGATGCTGAAGCACGACCACTTGAGACCATTGAAAAGTACTTAGACGATATTGAGAACGCGTTCTCAATCCTGCCTGAGCGTGATAAAAACCCATGGGTGATACAGCAGTTTCTATCAAATGAGCCGCTTGAGTCACTCTATGGAGAGATCGAGCAGTACATGAACTCAAAGTCGCCAGAGATTAACCCGGTGCGCGATAACTACCTGAAGATACTAAAAGAGCATCTGCACATCGTTGGTCGAGAAGAGGGCATATTTTTGGACACCAAAGCAGGCGTTCGCTGGAGCGGAACCTTCCGCCGAGCGCGACTGGTCATTTACCGGAAGTTCAATCCCAAAAACTGGCCGAACCGCAACGGCCAGATGCCAGGCGACGAGCTCAACCGTGTCATCAAATCGATCACTAGTGGATTGCTTGAAGCCAATATCCAGAGCTTTCGCTATCACGCCTCAGACGTTTATGAGTGGCTTTACCCATGGTTTAATCCAGCGCCCCGGGGCTTTGAATCTTCTTATGATTATCTGGAGAAATGTAAGCCCAGCAAAGAGGCTCTTGAATGGGATTGCGACTTGCCAGCAGCGATCATTCAAAACACGCCACTCAACGAAAACAAGAATTGGTATTTCGACGGCAAGCCACATCGCTATATCCCCATTGTTCATTTCAATGAATCACCAAGACCAGGACTCATTACTCTCGAGAAGCCGACGGATAAAAATAATGCCGCTTCGTTGTTTGATCGATTGCCAGCCGGGAGTATCTACACGACCACAATCGTGATCGAGCCTCAGGATATCTTGCGGGCTCACCTCAATGAAATAGCAGAGCGTTCGACCGGCAAGAATGCCGCCTCTAAAAATGCGCGCATCGACGCGGCAGATTGCATTGATGCGCTGGAGAAACATAAGATGGTAACCGCCTCTATGGGCGTTTTTCTGCGTGCAGCCGACGACCGGCAAATGGAAGACCGGATTGATAAAGTGTTTGCGATCTTGAATATCGAGAAACTGCAAGCCGTGCACCCTGATCATGATTTGATGGTGTACAACAGTTACGTCAATAACTTGCCGTTTAGTTTTCGGCCTGAGTATGACACTTTCCTGCGACGCTCAAAACTTCAGTGGACGCGCAATATTCTGGCCGCATCGCCTTTTTTCGGTCAAGCAATGGGAACACCGCACCCAGGATTTCTGTTCTTCAATCGATCCGGGCAACCGGTAAAGCTTGATATGTTGAACAAGCAAGACCGCGAGATGTCCGCGCACATGCTCATGTTCGGCCCCACCGGCGCAGGTAAATCCGCCACGGGTGTCGCTCTGCTCATGCAGGCGATCGCGAACTATATGCCGCACATCTACATTATCGATGTTGGCGATAGCTTTCGGCTGTTAGGAGACTACTGTGAAAACCTTGGCTTAAAAGTGCGCTACGTTCGGCTCGACCAGGCAACTACGCCCGTGCCGCCATTTGCGTCTTCGAGCCGGATGCTCGTAGAGCAAGAGTATTACAAACTCTCGGATGACGACCGAGAAGAGCTGATTGCTCAGCAAAAAAAGGATAAGAACAGGCGTAATTTCATGTCGGAAATGGAGTCAGCAGCCAAGCTTATTATCACCGGCGGAGACGAGCGCGAAATTAAGTCATTCCGCCGACACGATCTTTCAATTGTGCGCGCGGCGATTAAGCACGCATCGATGGCCGCATTCGACTCCGATCGACCGCACGCGCTGATCGACGATTTCATTGATGCGTTTGATGCTTTCCTAACCGGAGCTATCCCGCCTGGTTATAAAACGGCGATATCAAAAGACTCCAAAAAGCGGATTGAAGAGATGCGCGACTCCGCGCGCCTTTTTTGCGATGGAATACGGGGCGAATTATTCAATCAGTACGGCGAGGGCCTGGAAGAGGCCGACGTCACCATTATCGATATGGGCCGAATAGCCATGGACGAGGACATGAAGGACATCATGAACTTAGCCTTCATTGGTGCCATGAACACCATTCAATCCGACGCTGAACAGCGACGCGGTAAAGGCCGTCAGTCGATCGTCACGATTGATGAGGCGCACGTCCTTACGACCAACCCCCTAACCGCCAACTATCTGGCCAAGGGCGCAAAAATGTGGCGTAAGTGGGGGTTATGGCTCTGGATGCTGACGCAAAACCCATCGGACTTTCCCGATACATCCAAGAAGATCTTAAACATGGCTGAGTTCTGGTTCTGTTTGAAGATGCCCAAAGAGGAAGTCGAAGACATCGTTAAGCGTTTCAAGAAACTTACCGTGGAGGAGCAAGCGCTCCTCATGGGTGTTCGTAAAGAGAGCGGTAAGTTCGCAGAAGGAGTCGTTCTCTCGTCGAAAAACAATCCGCTCCTCATTCGGATGATTCCGCCTGGCTTGGTATTAGCGCTCGCGCAAACAGAAGAGAAAGAGGTCGAGGAACGGTTTGAGGTTATGAAGAAATTTGACTTAAAAACCGAGCTAGAAGGTTGTTACAAAATTGCTGAGAGCATTAATCAGAATCGATTACAGGAGCACCATGAAATTGACTAAAAAATTAATTTGTTGTCTATCGATGGCGCTCGTTATCGCCTCGCCTACCAGCGCGTACAACAACGAAGTAGCCAACACTAAAAACTACTATAAAATTGGCGGGGGGCGCGCGCTTTCCGGCCCACCCTCATACGTGAATACGGTGAGCATTGGCGGTGCCAATAGCCTTCAAGTCGGCTACTCGTGCGGCAAGTTCGACATAGAGGAGAATTTCTCGCAGCTGTTTGAAAGCTATAAGAACCAGTTGGATTACGCCGTCAACGCCCTGGTTGCATCGGCCACAGAGGGATTGGTATCCAATCTAATCATGTACTCATTACGACGTGCGGACCCGAATCTCGCCGACATGTTCGAGGACGCGATGCTGCGCTACGAAGAGTTGATTCAAATCTCCATCAAGAACTGTCAGCAAGCCGAGGAAGAGATCCGTAAAGGTGAAAACCCTTTTTACGATTATATTTCATTTGGTCGGGCGAGAAAGTGGCGCGAAGAGGCTGAAAAATCAGAGTCTGGGGACAGCAGCGCAACCGCTACCGGCACCGATACGTTAGTCAATGCCCAACCAGGCTGTATTCCCTGGATCGATGGTGTCGATCGCCTTTGCGACGGCAACGGCTCTATCGACGTGGTGCGAGAGATCGTCGAAGAAGGTTACAGCCGACTCAATGAGCCGTCAGGCGACGGTGAGCTAGGTTTGAGTGATAGCCGACTGCAGTTTCTTTGGCAGTCGCCTGGTGATGCTTCGGAATGGGTCGTGTCTGCATTTGGCGATATTACCCTCACAGACGTATTCACCGAGTCCCCAGCCAGCCGGGCAGGGCGGGGTGTGATGCCAATGGTGTTCGCTGAAGCTGGGGTAATCAAATACCGTTTAAACGAGATCATCTCTACCGATCAGACTAGGCTTACGATCACTGAGGCGGACCAGGAGCTGTTATCTGTTCCAGGGTTAAGTGTGTCAACGCGAATGATGCACGGAATTCTTGCGATCGAGGATCCGGTCGCTCAAAACGACATGATTGACCGAGTGGCGACGGAGTTTGCCACGTTGAGAGCCATGGAGAGGATCAACGTTGCTCGCCGGCTCTTAAACGCTGGTCTTTCAGAGCCCAACGTCATTGCAAGCGGTACAGCGGCCTCGTATATCAGAGACAAGGTGTTACCTGATCTAGCTCTTGAGTATTCCTCGATTCAGTCTGAGCTGGAGTTGAGAAAATCAGTGAGCAGCACGACCGCCTATCAGCTGGTTGATAATTTCGCGCGCGAGCTCAATGAGAATCGACCGGGCAACATCGGCAACGAAAAAGGCGGCAACTTAGAAGACGGAGCCATTAAGAAATGATCAATAAGGCAACCAGAACCGACAATGCAGAGCCCAGAAAAGCCCAAGAAAGTAACGAATTCCGACGCTGGTTGCGGCCAATTACATGGTTTCTTGGGCTGATTTTTTTAGGCATCGTTATTGCTACATTTGGCCCGACCATAGTGGTGTCGCTCGGGTTTTCAATCAGTGATATCGACTCGTTTAGAAGTTCGATTAGTGAAAACGCCATTTATTTTTTTGCGTTGCGGCTAATAGTCTATGCGTTTGTGATTTTTGTTGCTATTCCGCGCTACGCGCAAGCTGATACGCCCGCAAAGATGAAGCGAGCCCGTTTTATTGGTGTGCTTTTTTGTATTGCGCACGAAATTATTTTCGTTCAGAGGGTTTTCTAATGTACGTCGACAGTTACCTTGAGATACATACCACGCTAGCCGCATGGAAGATTTACGATCTCATCTACGAGATCCTAGCAAACACCGCGTTAACCTTATTGCCGTTTCTTGGGCTTATATTTTCAGCTATCAAGGAAGACCTGGATGATGCAGATGCAATCGGTAATGCAAAAGTGCACGTGACCAGATTGATAATGGCAATCGGCGTCTACTTCTTTGCGATGATTCCCGTATGGGAAGTTCAACCAGACAACGTCCTATATCAGCCACCGCCAACATTTGCGGATGCCGCGCCAGCACCGGTTTCAGGTGGCGATACCACCACCACGTACGATGAAGCCTTTGATAGCGGCTCCTACAGCGCTCAAGCGCCGTTGTGGTGGTTATTTGTACATAACGTTTCGGCAGGCATCACGCACGCGATCTCTGACGGGCTCCCAAAAGAGCCAGACATTGAGTCTTTGAAGGAAACAATTTCTTACCTATCGGTCCAGGATCCAAGCACTCGTGCCGAATACAAATCATTCACACAGCAGTGCTTTATTCCAGCTAAAAATAAACTCAAACGTTGGCTTGAAAGTGGTAATTTGCCGCCGCAAGCCACTGCCGCGTTGGCTCGTTATGGCGCGGACGATACTAACTTTCCTGGATCCCGCACCCTGCAAGAAACACCAGGTCTATATGCGGACTGCAACACGAGTGTTGGCTGCTTGGTCCTAACCGCTCAGCACCAGACACGCGACAGCATCTCACCAGTCACAACTTGCGGAGACTGGTGGCCGCAGCTCAAAGATCGGCTCCTTGCTGAAGATACCTCAGTTTTAAGCTGGTGGCAGGGCGTCTCTGCGTACTGGTCTTTGACTAATGAAGAAACGGAAGATCTGCGACTTCGCAATATCATGAGTAGTGTAGTGGTAGACGATATTGGGGCTGATAATCAGTATCAGGACAGGGGTTGGCTTTCTGACATTACGGGGACGGCCGAAGATCTTTTTTCTATTGGCCCCCTAGCTAAAGACGCCTTTACCAAGGACACTGAGACCCGCATTGTTCGTAAGTTGCTACCGTTTTTAAAAGCGTTTTTGATGATGTTTTTAACGTTATTCCTTCCGTTCATGATGCTGTTTACTCGGTACCAATTTTCGGCAGTCATTGGACTCACCGTTATATTTTTTGGAATTCATTTTATCGGAGCGATCCTCAATATATCTACGTGGCTTGAGAACGTGCTGATAAGGTCAATTATGGATGATGTCGATCTGACTGCCTATCTAGCAAACCCGATCGACGTTACGCAAAAGCGGCTGATCTTGTCTCAGGCCGTTGATATAGCGACTTACACCTCCTTACTAATCTGGTCTGGGGCGCTATCGGCGGCTGGATTCGTTGGCTACAAGCACATTGCAGGCGGGGGCGTCGGAGCAGCTGGCGCAGGCAGTGTTGCGTCAAAGCCAGCGAGTAGCCTTACTAGGAACTCAGAAAAGTATGCAAACCAAGGGGCTGGAAAAGCGGCTGAATACGCTCGAGATAGGGCGGCAAAGTGATATTCGCCGTCTATCGTCTAGTAACTGGTCAAACCCTCTACGTCCATCTTTTCTTGAAGGCTATCGTAACCTTCGAGCCTAGCGTCGAGCTCGTGCATTTCAAAAATAGCTTCATCTTCCGCACTGATCGCTTCGCTCATGTGAATCTCAGACTCTTTATCGGAATAGTTGGTTTGACTAAAGAGCTGACGAACTGTCCATCCGATCACAGTTATGCCAGCGCTCGCTAAAGGTCGAGCAATTCTAGTGCTGGTCGAGAGTATTTTTCGGGCATCCACAAAACAACTTTACGCTCATTAGGGTAGTAGATCAAATGAAAATTATACCGCTTCTCTGGAAAAACCTATTAATATCAGTGCTTATGGTTGCATCAACTTATGCTTCCGCTCAGGGTGAAATCAATGTCTCACTGTTCTATGAGCATTCAAAAAAAATAGAGGTGCCTAGCGGTACGCAAGGCCTGGCTATCAACTATAGCCGCCACGAATTGGGGCGAGTTAGTGAAATCGAGGCCTATTTGTCCCAGGGCATTAAAGATGATTCTCTCGCGTCACAGGAACTCGCGAAAAGCAGGATCACCGACAAAGTTAAGCAGCGATTGGGCGAAGCCTGGCAAAGCCATATTTATGCTGCTGACCTGGGCATTACACACGCACCCGCCATCATTATTAATAACCAATTTGTTTATTATGGGACAAGCGTCAATAAGGCTCTTGAGCTGTGGGGGCAACGTCAATGAGAGCAATTCTGGGAACGGTATTTATTGCTGGGTTAATGATGTT
>JAULCF010680023.1:0-10188 GCA_032361265.1 Devaleraea mollis | reverse complement strand
TATAAACTAACTTCCCTTATATTGTATTTTATATATTTAGTTAATTTCTTCAAATCAACTTTCTTATAGGTCTTATTATGTTTTCCGATATTTTATTTCGGAGCGCAAAGATACTAACTTTTAAATGATATTTCCAAGCTTTTTTCTAAAAAAATTAATTTTATTTTTAAAGTTTTTTATGCCCTTTTTTATCCTCTAAATGCTAAGCTTTCTAAGCGAGCGCAAAAGTATATTCTTTTTATAGTTCATACAAGGGGTAAACCGAATTTTTCTACTATTTTTTCAAGAAAACAAAAGATAAATTTCAAAACAACACATCTTAACATCAAATACAAAATATTATTTCAAAAACAATAAACTACCCCGCTTATTATTAGTAATAAGAACTATATTTAATCTACTTTTTTTCCCATTCATAAAAAAGCATTGCCTTATTGATGTTTCCCTCTATATAAGCAGCTAGGAATAGGTACTATATATAAGGTGTATTAAAAGACTTTACCTATTCTCTTAATAAAATATCTATATCCATTCTCTTTGAAAGTTTCTTATAGTCTACTCATCCCTCCTCAACTTTATAGCTAATTTCATTTCATTAATACATTTCTCAAAAATCTATCTTAGCTTTACTTTAAAAACAAACCGACCCAATGCGAGAAACAAAATTCATCCAAGACAATAAAGACAAATGGCAGGAATACGAAACCGTATTAAAGAAGGAGCATCAAAACCCTGATAAGCTCAATGAAATCTTTATTAATGTCACCGATGATTTGTCTTATGCTCGTACCTTTTATAAGCATCGTTCCGTTCGAGTGTATTTAAATGGATTAGCCCAAGTTATTTTTACCAATATTTATAAAAACAAACAATCACCTATTGAACGGTTTACCAGCTTCTGGAAAGAAGAATTACCGAAATTAGTCTATGACGCCCGACAAGCTTTTCTATTATCCTTTCTGGTATTTGTAGGTGCTTTTTTAATTGGTGTTCTATCTACAGCAATGGATGTTGATTTTCCTAGAATTATTTTAGGAGATAGTTACGTTGATATGACCATTGAAAATATTAAGCAGGGCGACCCTATGGCAGTTTATAAAGAGCAGGGGCAATTTGGCATGTCGGTAGGGATTACCTTTAATAATATATTTGTTGCCTTACTGACTTTTGTAATGGGGGCGTTTGCCGCCATTGGTTCTATTGGTATCTTGATTAGGAATGGCATCATGGTCGGCGCTTTTCAATATTTCTTTTATACGCAAGGTGTTTTTCTGGAATCCTTCTTAACGATATGGATGCATGGGACGTTAGAAATCTCCGCAATTATTATTGCGGGAGCGGCAGGAATTACGATGGGAAAAGGCTGGGTTTTTCCAGGTACGCTGTCTAGGTTGAAAGCTTTTCAGATAAGTGCCCGACGAGGCTTGAAAATAATGATAGGTTTAGTGCCCATTTTTATCATGGCTGGATTTATTGAAGGCTACATTACTCGACAGACAGAACTTCCAGATTTAGTTAGAGCTACCTTTATATTACTTTGCTTAATCTTTATTATCTGGTACTTTGTCTGGTATCCTTATCAAAAATCAAAAACTGGTTTTAATATAGTTACCTCGAAGTATCAATTACAGCCTGATAAGCCACAGCAGATTGATTTTGGGGCGATTAAAAAAACGGGCGCTTTATTTGGGGATACGTTTATTATGTATCGCAATCACTTTTGGCAAATTGCAGGTGCTGCCATTTTAGCAAGTCTATTTTTTAGCCTAACAGTTTTACTAACGCACGAAGCAGCTAATTTTGCCGACCTTTTTATATTTAATAATGTATTTGGGAATATTGGTCAATTTTTTAGTCATGAACAGGTTTTTATATTACCATTCCTTATTATTCTTGTTTTTACCTTTTTATCTATTTTTTATAATGACCTTTTATTAAAAGAATCAATGGACACCTATATATATAGGTCTCGAATCGATAATCTATTATTAGTCGTAAAAGTATTGACACCTATTACCTTAATGTATTGCCTGATTAGAATAGGTGATAATTATACTATTTTTTTCATCGGCTTACTTTTTCCAATCATTCTATTATGGTTGTTTATCATGCACCGAGAAAATAGTTGGTATATCAAAGGGCTAGTTCAAACCTTCCACCTTATAGGTGCTGCTTACTTTAAGTTAATTTCCCTCACTTTTATCATTTTTCTTATCTGTGGTTTGTTCTATTCTTTATTGGATACTTCACTAACTTGGTTCTTTGTAGATATTGTTAGTTGGAATTTACCTTTTAAAGGCATGATTGCCAGAAATGTCTTGAATGGCCTGATGTTGTTCACTTCGCTCCTTACTTTATTTATGCTCTACCCTATTCTATTGTTTAGCATCAATTTATACGCTTATTCACAAATGGAAGTAAAAGATGCTCGGTATTTGAAAAAATCAATTCAGCAGATTGGGAAACAGAAGGAGATTCGAGGGATGGCGGTTGAATAATATTTCGATTTTTTTTATAGTGCTAAGCTCTATTTGATAATATTCCCCACGAATTTTGATTTCCCCACGGATAATATATAACTACTAATAGATTATATCTCGGATTTTTTTTTCACGGATGAATGATGACGCGGATAAGAGGAACATTCAAATTCAAAACTTGTAAAATAGAAGGATGTATTCTACTGACTAATTATAGTTATTAGTCAGTAGAATAGATAGGGTATTTAAACTTCTTTAATCTCCACCGTTCCATCAATATGCTTAGCAAATCGCCCTTTTTCTCTCGCATGAACGGGTGCACTACTTGCCCAAGGCCAACCACCAAATTGGGTACGTTGATAATCTTGAAAAGCTTCCACGATTTCTGCTTGGGAATTCATCACAAAAGGACCATGCTGCGCAACAGGTTCCTTAATGGGTCTTCCTTGCAGTACTAATATGCGGCTTTCTTTTGGGCCGTTTTTTATGACGGTTTCAATAGTTGGATTTAATTCAATCGCATGGTCAGGCTGAATTTCCAAATCAGCCAAAGTCAACGTATTTCCCTCGTAGTAATAGAAAGAACGATTAATTCCTGCGGATGCTATAGGTAACCTCCACTCTGCTCCAGCTTCCATTTTAATATTGTAAATAGCAACTTCATTTTCAGGATTTGCTGCCCAAGAATTAGGTGTTGGACTTGGCGCTACTATGTCTCCTATTTTACCTGCGACCAATTGAATTTCTGTTTGTGTACCCGACGTATCTTGATGCTGTATAATCGGAATCGTTTCTGACCATAACATTTTAAAATGAGGATCCACCATTTTATCCGCTTTGGGTAGATTCAACCATAATTGGAATAAAACTAAGGGATTTTCTTTCTCTTTATTTAATAAAGGAAACATCTCGGCATGTTGTAAGCCTTTTCCAGAAGTCAACCATTGCACATCCCCTTCTCCAAAACGTGCCGTAGCACCTAATGAATCCGAGTGATCGGCAAAACCTTGATTAACAATCGTGACCGTTTCAAAACCTCGATGTGGATGAGATGGAAAACCTGGCACTTTATGCCCATGGTACATTCTCCAACCATCTTTAATCACAAAATCTTGTCCTAAGTTTCGACCAGACAAAGAGGCATTAGGGCCTAATTCTTCATTCCCTTTTGGGTAATCATCTTTATGGTATACACAGAATAAAAAAGGGTCTTGTGTTTTCCAAGGAAAACCTAATGGATGGATACTAAGGATGGGCTTATTCATACAGGATTTTATGATTAGTAACGAGTAAAGAATAACAATAAAATAACTCTTTGATTTTCGCTAAAAGTTCTCTAAACTAAAAGCTTAGAAGTCTAAGATATCGGACTTATTATTTCATGGTTATTGACCTACTTTTTTAGTAAAAAATAGTATTTGAAAAAATAATCAATGTTACAACATTATTCTGATTGAAAAAGTTTAAATTTATACGAAATAAATCACTATAGCCGTAGAGAACAAAGTTGAAAAGAGGCCACCTAAAAAGATATTAAAAGCCAATCGAATTCTGTCCATCTTATATCCTAATCGTTTACCTATATAATACAAATCTTGTACAAGGTGAGACTTGACCATTTCTGAATTAGAAACCGATTCATTCATGTAGTCAAAGAATTCATCTGGTTCCATTCTATAAAAATTGCCAAAAAAGAAAGGGCTAAACTGTGTATCAGGGTCATTAGAAGGACTTGCTCTATATTCATCCAAATTAGAGGGCTTTAAAACAATAGCTGAAATATAAATGGTCGAAAAACAAGTCATCGCTAGAATAATTAGCGGTATGAATAGATATCCTTGAATGATTTCTTCTATATTCGATAAAATCATTGGTAACAAAAAAGTAATCATAATCGCATTCAAACTCAATAATACATTTGCCTTATTATCTGCCAATTGAGTAAGGTCGATATTATTACGTTGGGTAGTTCGAATAATGTTAATGGTTTGCTTAGTCAGCTTTTCCATGTGAATTGCGAGTTGCGGGTTACGAGTTGCGAGTTCGGAACTTCTATTATTGAATTAAAATAAGCACAAAGTTAGGTATTAAGATTTACTATTATGGAACGATAAACTATAAATGTTGAGTAAAATGAAATCCCGATTTTTATCGGGGATGAACGATGAGCAAAAAACTAAAAACAGTATCTAGACTTATTCCTATTTTTTCATGGCATTACGTCTTCCAATCTAACCAAGGAAAACCATACTTCCTCTCCTGGTTTCATTTGTGCTAATTTATCTAAATCGGCAGATACGACATTGGCAATTCGATAATACCCTCCAACCGTTTGCGCATCCATCATTAAAATAACAGGTTGACCAGCGCTAGTAATTTGGATAGTGCCTGGCAAGATACCAGAAGAAATCACTTCTCGTTTTGGTTTAAAGTCAATTAACGTTCCATCTAAGCGGTAGCCCATTCTATTAGAATCATTTGTCAATTTATACCCTCTACTGAAAAAATAAGCAATCGTATAGGAAGAAAATTGGTCAAATTCAGGACCTGGTAATACTCGAATTCTTATTTTTTTAGGAAAGTAAGGTTGAGCATCTTCTGGAATACTTTTGACAGGAATAGTGGGCAGCGTTTCAATTTGTAAATTGGTGCCTTTTTGAATTAAACTATCTGGTGTTGCGGCATCGCCACTATAGGGTAAAGCGCTATAACTAGTCAACCATTTTTTGACTTGCCATTTTCCTCTAACCGCTACATAGGCACGACAACCATTCTTTGCACCACCAAAAGTTAAGCTATCTCCGTCTTTTATATTGATGGTTTTATATAATGGAATTGCTGCTTGATTGATTTTTGGGGATAAATCTGCGCCTGTAATAGCTATTTGGCAATCGCCCGCTATTTTGATGGTTGGCCCTAAAAGCGTTATTTCTAAAACAGGCGTATCTCGTTCATTATCGACTAATTCATTCGCCAAAGCAGCGGCTTTTTTGTCCATTACACCGCTGACTGGGACACCATAGGATTGATAACCTATTCTTCCACGGTCTTGAATGAGTGTTTGGATGCCTGCTTTTAGGAAATGGAACGTAATCATTTTGTGTTTTTTGACGCTGGTTTCGTTGATTTTTATGATAATTTCTATTCTTTGAATAGAGCAGTTAATAAATTTAATATAAATAAAATTTGTCCCCCTATAAAGAGCAAAAGACCTAATAAAATAATTCTAGTCGCCCAAATATAATCGCCATAAAAAGGACTAGTATCTCCAGTTAAAAATCCTTCTCTGATTTTAATCCAATAAATTAAACCTGCAAATATCACTAAAATGGACATAAAAACATGTACTATATTTATCCAGATAATAAGGGGTTTATTTCTAAAAAACCAATATAAAATTCCTATGCCAAAAAATATAATAGAAATAAGTAAAATCAGATGCTGAATGTCAATAACAAAATAAGTATTATATAGCTGTATATCTACCACATCAACTTTTGAAGTAATACTAATTAAACAAAATAAAGGAATACTTCCCCAAAATAGTTGGTAAGGTTTATTAAAAGCGATTGGTTTCATTGGTTCTCTTCTTTTTCAATTTTTATAAATTCATCGGTAGTAATCGAATAAAAAGTGACTTCATCTCCTGCTTGAAATAGAAAAGGGTTTTCTTTTTGTGGGTTAAATATTTTTAAAGGGGTTCTACCTAAAATTTGCCAGCCACCAGGAGAAGCCGTTGGGTAGATTCCTGTTTGAAGACCAGCTATACCAACCGAATTTGGGGGGATTCGCAATCTTGGCGTTACTTTTCGGTTACATTCCAATTTTGGAGCTATTTTACCCATAAAAACAAAGCCTGGCATAAAGCCTAGCATATATACTTTATACGATTGACTAGTATGAATTTTAATTATTTCTTCAATCGGTAGATACTTAATTTCACTTAATTCTTTTAAATCTAAAGCATAAGGTAGGTCATAACAAACAGGAATTTTTAATTGTCGTGCTTCTTTTTGAGTATTATTATCTATTGTATTTAGTGCATTTACTGCAATTTGTTCAATGACTTTTACTAAAATCCCATATTCAATTACTGTTGGATTATAGCCAATTGTTAAAGAACAGTAAGCAGGAATCATAAACCTAATTCCTGTAATAGCCGCTGTATCAATCGCATTTTTCAAAGCGACAACGGCTGCGTTGATAGCAGGGTCAATTTTTTGTTCAAAATTGATGAGGATGGCTTGGTCGCCGTATAGTTTAATGGATTTTATCAATTTTTTCTAGTTCTTTTGCGGCACCTCAAAAACAATATTCCATCTATCCAAATATTCCTGAATAGGCCCTAAACCAATATCTTTTCTTCTTTTATTAACAAATTCAGGATTAAATAAAGTATATAATTGATTCCCCCTAATTTGTGTCCCATAAATTTGTGGTTTGCCTTCATCCATTAAATTTCGGTCTTTCATCATTCCAATCACCCCTTTGTCTATATCTCCTCGTTTAGCTGCTGCTGTTAACATTGGCAAATATTGTTTTCTGTAACGAAGACTCCCATGTTGTAGAACTGCCCAAATAGCTGCCATTTGTACTTCGCTCACTTCTGCTTTTTTAGGCACCCCGCATTTTTCTAAAAAACTAACGATTTTCCCTAAGTTTTCATGGTCTACTTTAGGATCTATTTTTTCTGAACGCTTGTATTGGTCGCTTTCATAAATGCCTTGAAGAAAGACTTGTTTATTCGCACAATCTACCTCGACCATTTTTACATCTGGTCCACGATTCATGATTTGGTTAATTCGGTCTCTTAGTTGTTTGTCTTCAGTAGTAGCTTGCCTCATAATCGCTTCCACCACTTTTCCATCTTTATTAGCATAAGGGTCTGTCCAAAAAGCATCAAAATCCGTAATATTCCGAAGGGAATCTCTTGGAATAATATTTCCTTTTTCATCTTTTAAAACAACTGCTCCTGCATTCCCCCAATCTCCTTGTTCGGCTTTTGTAATCATTTCCTCAGCGGTCAATTTTCTCAATCCTTCTGGTACATATTTACTTTCTTGACAAGCAAATAGCAATAAACAAAAACTAACGGGAATTAATAAAAGTATTTTTATTTTCTTCAAGGTCATTGATATAAAATAAGTTAATAAAGGTTGTTTTTTACACTTTCTGCAAGATAACTTTCGACTTGTTCCACAGGCGCCTCTAACTTCGCATGGTCAACAAGTATTTCTGCTAAAGTCGGTACTTTTTGGCGAATATCTGGGTCAATATCTGTCCATAATTTAGACCGAATCATACATTTCGAGCAATGCATAAACGCTTCTTCTACCTGAACAATTAAAGCAAATTTAGGTAGTTTATTTTTAACAGCTAATTGTTCTCTAATTGCTAAATCTGTTACAATTTGTGCTTTTCCGTTTACTCTTAAGGTTTCTTTGATTCCAGGAATAAAAAATAGCAACCCTACGCCTGGGTTAGTCAAAACATTCACGAAGGTATCCGCTCTTTTATTACCCAATCTTTCTGGAATAGCTAAGGTCTTGTCATCTAATATTTTTACAAAACCAGCAGGGTCTCCTTTTGGAGATACATCTGTTTCTCCTTTCGCATTCGTGGATGCAATCGTTAAAAAGGGCGAATGTTCGATGAATTTTCGACAATGTTTGTCAAGGATAGTAATCGTCTTATTTTTGACCACTTCACTTGGCGTCCCCATAATTGCTCGCAGTTCTGCTTCTGTGGTGATGACTTCTTTGAATTTTTTTTGCATGATTCCTGTTTTGGATGATTTTTCCCACGGATTTTAATTTCTCCACGGGTTTTTTATTTTGGAGGTTTTTTCCCACAAATTTTAACGCCCCACGATTTTTTTCTTTTATAGATTTTAATGCCCTACGATTTTTTTTAACACGAATAAATAATAACACATATTTTTTCTGTAGTGCCAAGTGCAGGTTATGCGATAGATGAATTATACCATGACTATTTTTAGTTTTAAAAAGCCTTTTTTTCAATACCATTCATCCGTAATAGCACACCAATAGTTTGTAAAATATCAACCACTTTCGGATTATCTCCATGAATACAAATACTTTGGGCATTAATTTTTACCACTGTATTTTCATTACTTATCACTTGTTTATCTTTTGCCAAAGATAAGACTTGTGTCGCTGCTTTTTCGGCATTATGAATAACAGCACCCTCAATACTTCGGGATTGCAAACGACCATTCAGAGTATAACGTCTATCCGCAAAAGCTTCGGCAATAAAACGAACACCCGTTTTTTTAGCAATACTTGCCATTTGTTCGCTTCCTGCTAGGCCCATAAAAGCTATATCCTCTCCCATTTCTTGAATTGCTTGTACTATGCTTTGGGTAACTTGTACATCATCTGCTGCCATACTATATAAAGCACCATGTGGTTTGACATAAGCTAATTTTCCACCTAAACTTTCGGTCATTCCTTTTACCGCTGCAATTTGATATTTGATAATAGCTCTTAATTCATCGGCAGGAATTTGCATTCGACGTCTACCAAATCCTTGTAAGTCTGGAAAGCCTGGATGGGCGCCTATTTGTAAACCATGCCTTAAAGCATTTTTGATGGTCTTTTCAATTTGTAGTGGGTCACCTCCATGAAATCCGCAAGCTACATTACAGGAAGTGATGTAGGGCATTACTTGATCATCGTTGCCGATTTTGTAATTACCGTAGCTTTCGCCCATGTCGCAGTTGAGGTCGATGGAAAGTTGTTTCATTTTGAATTATTTGCAGCTAAGGTCGCAATAATTTCATGGATGAAAAGAAAATTTAGGGAATATTTTTTTCAAAAAACTAAAATGCTGATATACTATTACGCCTAGAAATCATTCTGCTAAAAAGCGATTAATTCGTTTCAAGATATCACCATAACGAGTTTGATGCGCTACATACATACTCCCTGTTGCATACCCCGTCAGACCTAACATTATTCCGTATAATGAGCCAACTTGACCTCCTTTTCCAGCTAAACTCTCTAATCCAAAAATCAATAGATGTAAACCGAAAGTTAGAGATAGTGTATAAATAGCAACACCTATTGCCCAGTAATGTCTACGTTTCGTCAATTTATTTTTGACTATTTTTAGAAATGCTATCGCATTTTTATTATGCTCGTATTGCTCAATTGGAATTTGGTTGGCTTGTAATAAATAAGTCATCACAAATCCACCTATGGTAATTAAAGCAATGCCTGTCATGGAAACAGGAGAATTAAATGCTGCTGTCAACCAAGTCATAAATCCCATTAAAACTAAAATATAAGGAATCAATGAGAGACTTATTAGTGAAATCAAGGTTTGTTCAAAGTACCTTATTGCCGAAATAGACCCCCCCATATTGCAACTTTAAGAATCAAATGCCAAGGCTTTACTCAATAGCTTCTAACTTTCACCGAGGAAGATGGTCAGTGATAGGATGTTGTGGTCCTACCAAGACATACTCAATCTAACTTTTAGTGCTAATGAATAAAGAATGGCTACCTTAGATAAACAACATTCCATCCGAAATCCAAGTAAGTTTTTTCCCTAATCATCAAAAGCATATGATGGATGAAACTGATTGCAACTTAGGATAGATTGAAGACTGGACTAATTGGTGAAATCAAGGTTTGTTAAAAGTACCTTATTGCAGAAACATACACCCCCGTAATGCAGCTTTAAC
>JAULCF010679912.1:0-10197 GCA_032361265.1 Devaleraea mollis | reverse complement strand
CGTAAAGTGATGCATAACAGAGTACAAAGCCTGACTTGCGGACTGCAAACTTCGTGATTGTATCACTACTCTTCTCCTCCTAGCATCCAGTGCAGTGTTACGATGTTTTGCTTTACACGCCACGCAATCCAAGTTTTCTTCCACGCCGAGGCCGTCGTAGCAAGTAAATAAACAGGCTTCCCCTTAATGCTCCCTTCTCAAGGTCCACGCGAACAAAAGAGGCTTCAAAATGAAATAAGCGACCGATCCGACAACGTCCGCCGCCTGTACTAACGTGAGATGCATTCCATAATAAGAAGCTATTTCGTCGAACTGAAACTCCGTACCCAAATTGTGCTGCAGGGCAGCAAACAAATCTGATACAATCTTTGCTACAGCGCGCACAGAACCTGAATGAGGCTCGGGGACTGTTTCGGTTCTTACTGGTCTGACCAAATCCCCCGATACCAAACGTCTCTCCAAAGTCCGGAGGATACCCAGAACTTGCGATGTAACTGAGCCAACCGATATCAGATCTCTTAGCTGGAAACGGGTGATTCGAACTCCTTCCAAAGAGCAGTAGAAAGAGCAAGTCGAGTTGCACTTATGGACTGGGTGCAACCCTTTCTCAACGTTAGGACACAGATGCTCCGCCCACGCAAGTAACTCGTCAACAGCTGATTCACTTTATGCGTCCTTGGTGTACATGATAACAGTACATGCCGATTGATATCACACGTTTGCTTGAAAAGGTGCCTGGTGCGATTGTCGCATAGAGCTTCAAAAAAAGCGTTCTTGAGACCAATCGCATTCGTAATGGAGTTGGGAGATCCCACAGGAACTTCACCATTTCTGGCAAGAATAAAGCGCCGAATAGCGCGAACGGCATCTCTACAATTCATCGGCTTATATCTCTCCGGTGCGTGAGGTAGGTGACAGAGTTAATGAAGTCCATAGAAGGCAACGACAGTGAGCATTCCTTAACCAGATACACAGTTCTCGGGTCGAACAAGCTGACGACATTGTCCACCACGAGAGAGACAAGAGCGTTGTTTCGTGTACGCTCACGCTTAACGCAGTAGCGCACCGTAGCAGAACATCTCCAGGCTGTAGTGCAAAGGTTGTTCTTCGCGACATCAAGGTGGAATTGCGAATCATCCATTTCTGCTGCACGCACATGTTTCGTCAACAAAAGCTGTTCAAGTTTCGCTTAAAAGCGTGCAACATCTTGCTGCTCCAGTTGTTCTTGCGTTGCACTTTCGACATTCGAAAGGAGGCGAACCTTGACGGGGTTCTGTGGGTCTTGCAATATGTTTGTCTGAGCGGAAGCGGTACTCGCCAACAGGTCTGCACGCGCTTCCAAATGGCAAGTGAGCTGTGGCAGATGACGGTTGCTATGAAAAAGACCATCCGGCAAAGTGCGGGCCATGGAAGGATTCAATCCCGATAAACTCATAAATGGCGTGTGAGCTTTTGTCGTAGTGCCAGTGGCAAATTAATCACTAAATAACGGCGGATATAATCTGCGAAACCAACGGCAAACAGCTGAGTAGACAAGCCTTGGAACAATCTTCTTCCAGAGCGAGGCGTCCACACTCCTCAAAACGAGAGATAGCTCAAGAAGTCGACGCAAGCCGTGTCTGACGACCGCTTGAAGACGCCCTGATTACGATAAAACGTAATATAAGGCGGCACACAGAGTCAAGGCTTGTTTCTCGCTGCGACAGGAGGGTGTGTGCAGGAGGGTAGATGGCTGCGTGAAAGAACAGGCGGCGGGACGACGCGGTTGATGCGGGGCGAAGAAGGCCGATAGGATGTTGGTTTGGGAGGCGGCAGAAAGTCATTACTGCGGTGGAAATCTGATGGACGTACGGCGTCAGCTGAGGAGGCGGGGATGCGAACAATAAGCGACAGCATCGAGGCGAACAAAAAGCTCTGACGCGGTAGATGCGCGGCGAAGAAGGCGAACGGAAGGGTTGGTGTGGTAGGCGGCCAAAAGAAAGGACTCCGATGGAAATGTGCTTGACGGACGGCGTCAGATGAGTAGGCGGGGCTGGGAACAATCTGCGACAATACGGAAGCGAACGCAAAGATCCTACGAGAGACAACCCAAGTAAACAAAGGCGAGCGGAGAGATAGTCAAGTGAGACGGCTTAGTCGCGCCCCGTACAAGATAAATCTTGTAGTGGAAACACGATAAAGTCGATGCAAGCCGTGTATAACGACCGCTTGAAGACGCCCTGATTACGATAAAACGTAATATAAGGCGGCCCACAGAGGCGTGGCTTGTTACTTGCTGCGGCAGGAGGGTGTGTGCAGGAGGGTAGTGGGCGGCGTGAAGGAATGGCCGCTATCGGCCGAAACAGAAATGAAGGGTAAAGAGGCGGCGGGACATTAACGTGTGAGGCGGCCAAAGAACTGGACTTTGTCGGAAATCTGCAAGATAGACAGCGACAGCTGATGAGACCAAACTCGAAGAAATCGTCGCTGAGATCGAGGCGAAGCAACTGCTCTGACGAGAGATAGCTCGGGTTAACAATGGCGAGCGGAGAGATAGTCAAGTGCGCCGGCTTAGTCGCGCCCCGTACAATATAAATGTTGTAGTGGAAACGCGATAAAGTCGACGCAAGCCGTGTCTGACGACCGCTTGAAGACGCCCTGATTACGATTAAACGTAATATAAGGCGGCACACAGAGTCAAGGCTTGTTTCTCGCTGCGACAGGAGGGTGTGTGCAGGAGGGTAGATGGCTGCGTGAAAGAACAGGCGGCGGGACGACGCGGTTGATGCGGGGCGAAGAAGGCCGATAGGATGTTGGTTTGGGAGGCGGCAGAAAGTCATTACTGCGGTGGAAATCTGATTGACGTACGGCGTCAGCTGAGGAGGCGGGGATGCGAACAATGAGCGACAGCAGCGAGGCGATCAAAAAGCTCTGACGCGGTTGATGCGGGGCGAAGAAGGCGGACGTGAGGCCTATTAAGCTTTGTTAAGGCTCATCATAGCCTGGCTGTGATTGAAAAGTCATACAGAAAATTGCTATGTCACAGGCAGATAATGCTTTGTGATACCAAACTAGAATATTTTTGAATAGAAGGGCTAGGGCTCCTTTAGACTGACTAAGCTAACTGAGGGCTTTTTACAAGCATGCTGAGAGTGACAAACGATGCAGCGAATTGCATTTTCTCAGCCAGATAAGGCCAAGTTTTCCCTCACTTGGCATACTCAGCATGAAGGGTACAGAACCTCTCTTGGCCGACAAAGATTAGTTAAGGCTCGTCATAAACAGGCTGAGAGTTACAGGTTATGTAGCAAATCGCTTTTTCTCATTCAGATAGGGCTGAGCTTTACCTTAATTGTAGGAAAGCAGAAGGCTCAATTTTAATTCGAGGGAGAGAATGAATGTTTCTCTCTCTCCAACGTCAAAATTGGAGGGCCCTAGCTACTGTAGGGAAAGACGTCGCTAGACGGTCTAGACCGATTAAGCTTATTTATCACTTATTCTAACCTGGCAGAGATAAGGCACATCTGTCTGCGCGAAAGGAAACTTACACAAATGAAAAGTTTCCCTCTTCGGATATTACAGTGCAGCAACGATAATTTATCTGTGTATACGACCAACGAGGTTGGAGGCCAAAGTACTTTGCCGAGCGGAGGCCGGCGCCGTCCGCTCGGCATAGTCCTTTTACTCCAGTGGCTACTAACTGCATTTTCGTTTATATCTTCAGATGCCAAGCGCTCCTCGTTGGAACGCAGGGCCACCGCTTGCTCACCTGCGTCCAATGCATCGCCTGGTCAACTTAGTCTCCGGCAGAAACCTGGTACTACCAGGAAGTATCGCACCGTCATCACTGCGCCTGCTGATGCGAATGCCGCAGATACCGCTGGCCCCAGTTCCGCTCCACCTCCAGTCCTCAAAGCAGGCTCGCAAATCCAGGACAACGCTTCATCCTAGCTGTGCCGAATCTCCCTCACAGAACCTTCATCCATCCGTGCTGTGCGAAGAGTGTCTTCCGATCCTAACTCCCCTCCCTCCGTCCTTATATTAGAGCTCTTTTCACGTTGCTGTCCCTCCTTCTGCTTCACGTCTCCGACTGAGGAAATCCCGGCTGGGCAAATAGGCTCCTGTGTGAGCGATGAAGCCTTTCCTAATTGCCTCCACGCTGATGGACAGGTGACGCCCGCGGTAGGAGTTGAACCTGGGGACCCACTTTTAATTTCTCACAGCAGTGGCTATTACTCACGCGTTTTACCTCTGCGAAGCGGCATAAGCGCGAAGCGCGGGACGCACGGGCAACCCGACGGGGCCTTGGGAGCGCTGACGCCCGGCGAGGAGTCCAACTCGCCGAGTCGGCGCTCTCTCTTAGCGCTTCAAAGTCCCAGACTCCGCAAGGTGAACGTCAAGTACCACATCCGTGCCACGCTAATGGAGGATCTGACGCACTCGGTGTTCGTCAGGCTGCTGGCAGCGGTGCTGGCGCATCTAGCGCGCGTCTCCGCTGCCGTCATATATGCCCCATAAGCGACCGCGCCCGGTCGACCTTCCCCTGCGCGCCAATGCCTGCCAGCTCACAGGCCCGCAGGACGACCTCCAAAGATGGCAGTGGACTATGTTTGCTCACCCTGCCCATGGCCCGCCTGCTCCGTCGACACGGACGCAGGCACCGCAAGCGCCCGTCCGCACATATACCTCCGCACCTGGAGGACTCATGTCACATACCACTATGAGTTCGTACTTGCGGGGCTCCAACCAGGCAGCACTGCTTGCAACTCCACCGACCTCGCTGCCTACGTCGGCCGCCTCGAGGCCATGGCCGCCAGAGCCTTCTGGCGATACTGCCCGGCCTTCGTCGTCATCCGCAGACCTGCCTCCTGAGGCCATCCCAAAGACGCTACAGAGCGCCTATGGATCCTGGAATGTGAGCCCGGCGCGCCCTTTTCCCGACAGAATCGCCTGCCACAACGCTTTCGGCCCACGATGCCACGTTCTACCGTCGGGGAAAGAGGCGGCAAGAAAACCCGCTCTATTCTAACCCTCCTTCCCCGTCTGACACACCAACGTCGGAGGCGCCCCGCCCGCGCCCGCGAATAGAGCAGATGGGAACATCTGGCCTCTCGCGAGCGCGAGTGCATCCCCCGGAAATGCCTCGAGGTCTATCGTGCCCTATATATCTCGGTACTGTCCCGATGAACAGGTCTCTCTCGCGCCCGCGGCACCGGCGATAAGTCCACAACAGACGCCCTTAAAGACAGGGAGCTCCTAAAACTCGCCGTTGCCCGCCATCTCTACCAAGATCAGGAGGGCCGCCGAAACGGCGCCCTGGAGATCTCCACTCTCCGCGCAGCATCACCCGAGCTCAGGCCGGTGTATATGCCATCGTCCAACTGTGGCATGAAGCGGTTGAAGCTGCAGAGGGCGAGAAGAAATGGCTGAAACTTTATCCTTCCGCCCTCTCCAAGCAGCTCCGAGAGCAAGCCGCCCTGCCTCCAGACGTCTCGAGCGAGAAAACGAGCTCGCCCAAGTCGCCCAGTATCGGCGCTCGCTCAGGGTTCTAGTTCACACAAGCCCGGCCGACCTCGACGACGAAGACGTCATTGCCGCCCTCCGCGCCCTCCACCCCCAGCGAGCGCCTTTCCAGAGCTTCCCTCCCACTTCATTCCCCACCGCAACAACCTCTTCTCGGAAGCCCCTCAAGCTCGTCTTTCGCCGCATGGACGACTATTCCGCGGCGGGTCCGTACGGGATGCCCGTCTCTCACTTCAAACTCCTCGCCCATCCTCGCTTGGGCGAGACGCACGACGACCCCAGCCTTTCCTCCCTCCACGTATTTGTACGCCTCATGGTCGAAGAAGTCGTCTGCAAGGACTCCGCCAACTTCCACGCATGGGCGAGTCTTATAGTCTGCAACAAGTCCAAAGGTAAATACCGACCTATCGATATAGGTACCGTCGCCCGTCGACTATTCGCCTGTGCCTTGACTTCACCGACTTGAAATTCGCTCAAATCGTCAGTCAGACTGGTATCGAAGCGAATCTGTCCCGTTTGGGCACCCCTTCGGCACGCCCAGAGGCCAGCGATTGCTCAAAGGGGGCAGCATTGCAGAACTTTATCGATCTTTTGTGGCCTGGCAGACCAAAAGAGATCGATCAATTTCGAGGACACCGCTGCCTGTGCGTCTGAGGGCGATGACAAGATCCGACGGCTGTATTTCTGCCCCTTTTCGCGGAGCGAAGTGTTTCGCCTGGTTTCAAAGAATGCGACGGGAATACAGTGCTTATTTCAGTGGCAGTGGTGCTGCGTGCACATGATATAAGACCCTTGTCTACTTCTGGTTCATCACGCGGAGGCTCCTTGTTCTGTACCAGAATGTTACGCAAGCTTTAGAACAGCTGCCGATTTTGCATGCAACCATCGTTTCCGCTTCCTTCGATTGCTGTCGGTAATGCATCCGGAGAGCCTGACTACGATGCTTCTGCACCGCCATCTTCGCGTCATAACGAAGCGTTCGTTTCCCCCTCTCAGCCTGTGCGAAATGGAAACAAACAAACTGAGTAGTGACCGATGTCGCGGATGATCCGCCGGCTCTACGCGTGTGCCAGACGTCTACGAAAGAGTCGGATAAAAATCCGACGCCCCCTCAAGGGAAAACGGGAGAATATTTCTCCGCTTAGGCTAAGCGGAGAAATCGTCACTTGTTTTCCTGAAGACACCGAAGGCTCCGAGAGGCTGCAGTTGCCGCGGATGTGCTGTCGAATCCTCTTGCTGCCCGTCTGGCGCAGCGACGCAGTTTCTAGTGGCTTCTACGAAACGCGTCGAGCTCCAGGAGTCCGCTCCCGCGAGGTGCGCTGCGCGCGACGCCGGCACCGAGAAGAAACGCCACATTCGCCGAAGACAACCGGTCTCGTGGGGTAATTGTGGAGGTGTGCCACGTCTACAAAATTATGCCTCGAGATCTTCTCCAGAAACCTACAGCATGCCCGGAGACTGTTCAAAATGCCTTTAAGGAATTTTGAATAGCTATTAATTGCCCTGCCCATAGTAGAAACGTTGTCTGCTATGACCAGCGCAACTTCTAGAAATTCCCGAATGACACACTACGTCATTTCGGAATCGGGAACGTGGATGTTCAATCAACACAAGCTCCACCGCCTCACGGCGTCAAACTACCGCATGCCGCATCAACTCGGCCTTTCCCCAGCCAACTTCGTCAGCCTCCTTAAATCCTCCGAGGTACGCTCCGTCAATCGCTACCGCCCGCCGTCCGTCGAGGCCATCCAGGCCACATCCAAGGCCCTCATCTTCGCCATCCAGCACTTCCTCGCCTCCGCAACAGACATCGCCCTCCCTCCGCAAAAACCTCTCCTCCTTTTTAGATTGACTTAATCTACACAAAAGCTCTTAATCAGGCTGTCGCAGCCACGCCTTCCGAGGGAAAATCTCCCTAGACAAGGCTGAGGGCCTTCTCTTTCGTATGTCCCCTACCCCCCGCCGATGTCCTCATCGTTCTTGGACGACACATCCCACCGCGTATGGGTTCATTGCGGTGACTTTATGCTGATTTATAGTAGTACTACTAGTAATATTAGAAGCGCTGGGGCTGATCCACCGACTGCGCACGGCTAAGTCAATGAGTGTCACGGAGCGCATATGACTTCATCTCTGATGGAGCGCATACGATAGAGCGCACCAATTTCTCTAATGCGATGGCCCCATTGATGGCATTGGAGCGCGACGGTAACGGCCCACGACGCGTTTTTGTACGTACTATGGCGCAGTTTGGCATCGGTACAGTGTCTGTAATGCTGTTTGTACAAAAAAACATTGTGAAATCTTCAAAAAAGCAGGATATGCAGATTTTCTCATATGCGCCATTTTTATGTGGCTTGCACTTTACAGACGTAGCGGTAGAAAATGGGTTGCGAGCTGCCGAGATCTCTTGATAAAATAAAAGGTGGCCTTCAATCTCCTGATGGGTAGTCTTGTGTGGCCTTGGGGTTGGAGAATGTGATCTTGAGAGAGAATTATGATCCAATGCTTGTAGGATGTGTGCCTGGATCTTCAACAACAACTCTCGTGATACGTTTTTTCCTGCTGAGCTAATAAACGCGCCGCGATCAGTTAGTGACTCAACCATGTTGGTTCTCAGATCAGTGTCCTCGGATATCCTGACTTGTAGCGCATCGTTCTCCTCTTCCAGCCTTCTAACCCTGTTCTCCATCTCAATCTCCTCTGCTCTTACTGCTGCGCCGTTTGGTAATGGAGGAAAGTTTTGCTGAAACGGCCTGGCTTGCTTTTGAGTTTCCAGACGCTCGTTGGCTACTCTGACTTCCCTCTCTGCACCTGCCACAACTTTGTGAGCCTCTATTAAATCCGCCTTTGTCATGGCCATGTCTTCTCGTAAACCCTGGTGTGTGGTCATCAACTCCGCTTGCCTCACAGACTGCTTCTGCGTTCGATCCTCATAGTCGATGCCAATTCGTTCTAGACGTTAGCTCTGCGCCTCTGCGAGTTTTCGAGCTGGAGTATTGGCCACGCGATCACTGGTGATCTTTTTGATGACTACGTTATGGACAACGACCTCCTTTCTAGCCTTGCGCGTGTTACTTAAGGCCTTAGACATCTCCTCATCCATCAGTTAAGACTGGTTTTTGTTTTGCCTGCGCTCTCCTGCCAACTTTTCTCTCGCTGCTTGAGCTGCTTTGAATGATACATCCTCATGTTTGTGAGCAACATTGATCTCGTTTTTCTGAATCTTTAGCTTATGATTGAGCTCTAAAACTCTCTAACTCTGGATCCTGAGCTTCTCATCTCTTACTGCTATTCGCTGGCGGTGTTGATGAGATTCTCTGACTAAAAACAATGTATGCTCGCCTAACACCGGAGCTGAGACCTCAATCCAGTCTCCCACACTAGAGTCCGCCATTTTGAAGTTGTTGTCCCCTGACGCCTCCATAGTATATCCAGATCCTCTTCTCTCGAGCATTCTCTGGAGCCTTACAAACTTATCGTTTTGGTCGCGCAGCACTGACGGCGAGTCGTCAATCCTGCGCGCTTTTGGTGTAAACGATCGAGAGGCATGTTCGGGCCCGTACGGGACATTTTTGGAGCTACCACCGCTGCCTCCCTCTTCCTGCTGCTTGCCAGTGGTACGTTCAGCATTTCTGGTGGCCTCAGCTTCCTCTTGCTCATGGGGCACTGCCATTTGGATCTCGATAGTGTGGTCAGGGCTTGTCTGTACGTTTTTGTCGGTGGATGGGGTCGGCAATACTGGAAATAGCCTTATGACTGCGGCAACCAGGCCTGGTTCCTCACATATCCAGTGATCTCGGTTCTTACCCACCATATCTACCGGTTGAGGCTGGCAAATTCCATCGAGAGCGTCAATAAACCTCTCATCTTCCCCCGCTTCATCCGTCGGTGATACCCCCGACTGTACATTTCCTTCGATAGGGTCGAGACTCTATATGGTCGTTGACGGTACCTCTGCCGGCAAAACGTCGTCCTCAGATGCGAGGTCTGGTATTACCGGTGTGTCTGAGTTTTCGGTAGGCACGTTGGGGGCCTCCATGCCACCTCCGGTGACCGCCAGGTTGACTGCTGCCTTGGAGGCCGTGATGGGCTCTTCTACACTGGCTCCTCCTGCTTCTGCCTGTTCGAAGGCGGCGGCTGCGGCTTCTTCGAGATACGACAGAGCGCGTTGGTTGCGAATTCTGGAACGCCTGGTATTTACCATTCTGGTGGTTGATGGTTGAAGGTGAGATGCTCTTTTTGGTTCAATCGCTTGGTCGATGCTTTTGCTCCTATCTTTTCGCTTGATGGCTTGCTCTGTAAAGTGTTTCGTGGTGGTTGCTGTTGATGGCTAGACTATGACTTGGCGATGCCAAGTTCTATATATACTACATCTTGTCACCTCTAATCTTCAGAGTGGTGGTTGCCATCCTTGATTCTTGATTAAAATAATTCAGCTAAATGACCTGATCTTAGTGCAAAAAAATATAACATTAAAAATCCTGCTTCTTGCTTGGTGAGGAGTGATCAGCGGCTCCTCGTAGTCAATTGTTCCTCCACTACTCTCTGCGGAAGATTATCGGACGCCTTCTATCTTTCCCTCTACTAGAAGGACACTAGAGCGACAAAAACCCAACAGTTTTTTTTGTAATTGACTTTTTTTTTCGTAAGTCAGATGCGTTATTTTTAGTAAAAGTTTTACCTTAAATAACG
>JAULCF010679801.1:0-10198 GCA_032361265.1 Devaleraea mollis | reverse complement strand
ATTTTGTTTAGTGGGATTGAGTTTGTAACTCATGTAAGCTATTGAATGTAACTCTCGACATGCTCTTGCTGCAGCACTGCACCTACACATGGGCCCATTCACGAGCTCTAATTACTCGCGATAGTTTGCGCTCTCCGTGATTGGAGATCGTATTTGTTGGCTTCCAAGTTTTCGGTTTACACAGATCATAACCCGCTCCAGCATCTGTAGACACAGGCTATGCTTTCAAGACGCCAAGATAGGCGGGTTCTTTTCTTGCAAGAGTTTGACTGCGAGTAAAGTACGTAAAAGGAAAGTATAATAAGGCCGCAGACGGCCTCACACGTCTAGCGATCAGCATCCAGTTCCTCCCACCTACAAGTCACTTATCAAGCACAAAAAACTTAAGTTCTTACCACTGCGACAGTTAAGTCAAAGTGAAGTCGGTGATCATACTATATAATCACTCATTGCCGACTACAGAAAAGATAACTGCTTCAGAAAGCACTGCTAAAATCCAGCTGCACCGTTTAAAGTTAAAAACCAACGGTTGTGAAGATATGTAATTTTATGCGTGCCACAAGGTCCGCTGAGAAGTATAGTACTTTTCGACCATCACGATGCCGTCACCGCAGGAGACCCCGGTGCCACGGGTACCTTTAAGTTGGTTAACCAAACCTATTTATGGCCTGGCATGGCCTCAGGTAACCGCAAATATATCCGAAGCTGCGATGCTTGTCAACGAGCAAAGAGCGTTCGACAAGATTCAGCGGGCCTCTCAATACCTTTTCCTCCTTTACTAAAAAATGGGAAGTGGTTACTATGGATTTTATTTTCTATGTGCCACTGACTCCTTCCAGGCATAATGCCATTATGGTTGTCGTCGATAGGCTATCGAAATTGGCCCATTTCATTCCTCTCTCTCCATATTCTTTTGCGGTCGAGATAGAAAATATATACCTGTATGAGTTTTACCGCCATCATGGCTTCAATTCGACTGGGATAACAATCTAGACGCACTAGAATTAGCTTATAAAAACTCTGTGAATTCTTCAACATGCCTCACGCCATTCTACATTCAAAGTGGTCAGCATCCACCTACGATTCACGATGCTTTGAAAAGACCTACTGTAGAAACAGAGATTCCCAACGATAAAGCTCAAGAATCTATGAAAGAAATTGAGGAAGCGAGCAAGATTTCTCAAGCTGCCAATACCCGCGCTAATGAGAAAATGGCACGACAGACAAACAAAAGCCGCCGCGACTTATCTTTTCAAGTCGGTGATGAAGTCCTTGTTTCAAAAAAAACTTAAACCATCCCCCAGGTACTCATCGAATCAAGAAAGTCCGAACGCTGTGATTTTTTATATCCTCATCGAAGAGCTTGAGGAAGAACACGGTGACGCATACGCGAACCTAGAGCCAGCTTATTCGGCACCTCTCAATAAGTCCGAAAGCTGAGATTTTTTTCTACACCCTTGCCAACGAGCTTGAGGAAGAAGACGGTGGCACATGCGCGAACCCTCACACCTTGAAGAAGGACTTAACAGGAAGGCAAAGCTAAGCCAACTCATTCACAAACCAAATCCTGTTCATATGCAAAAATTACTAAATTACTTGCCAAAAATATCAAAACCGAAATTGGTGACGTAAGCAAAAACGAATACGAAACAGTACCAAAAACTGGTATAGTTTTTCGAAGTTCTACTATCACAAGTACCACGAGACCCACTGGGCATTTCAATTTCAAAAAAAAATTGACAAGCAAAATTAGTTCATTTACAAATCTGAATTCTAACCACACAGAACAGCGGATTATAGGATAGGTTTGCTTTTAGAGATGACCTGGAAGAGAGAATAGCTGCCGGTAAACGAGAACAGCGAAAACGCGCTCACCGAGGATCTCCGAGACGGCATTGCGCAGCATAAATACTGAGTCGAAAACAGTCGTCAGAGCAATCGATTCACCAGCCAGAGTACTCGGCGTGACTCTCTGGCATTTTCTCGACAAATACTGCGAGAGCGCAGAGTTGCCGAGCAAGTCAAAAAATGAAAAAAACCCAGAGATCTGGGAGGGCATGTTCACGTTATTGGAAAGCAAGAAGTCGGAGTTAACCGCGATATACAGGGTACTGAGATCCATTCTGTTAATCCTTATTCCGAGCGCGGCTTACTTTAGAGCCCAATAAACGCTCTTGTTGACTATCTTTTGGGCTTGATTATCAAAGATCGTCAATTGGTTGAGATATAAGATGAGGGAAGAGGCATGCGGGAAGTTCATGGTGGCGATCCAGCCCACTTTGCCGGCGGCCTTCTTGCCGAGAGTCCTGTTCATTTCTATTCCCGGCGGAAGACGCGCGCTTGGGACAATCTGCTCCATATTCTGCCGCTGGTGGGATACCATGTTATCATACTTCGACTCAACCTCCAAGCGGCCGAATTTGAGCGGGCCCAGGCTGCGGTCTGAGCCCGCTCCCATCTTGACAGCTTCGTGCATCTTTTTCTGCTTGCCGCGGCGAAGTCTTCAGTTTTCGCGAACAGCGTATCATCCACGAGAACGGCCGCTTGGTCGTCTGGTCTAGATTCAAAGTGCCTTTCGAGGCTCAGCTTGAGGGCACGCTTGGAGGACGGAGCAGATGCTGCAATCTGGGCGTCGTGCTCGGCTACCATGCTGATGCTTCTGGGCCTCGCTGGATGCCGAAAAAGAAAGTAGCGTTCGATCAGCGTCGAAGTCATCGCCAGCTTTCCAGTAAACAGAGCGATGTAAAAAGCACCACATCACGAGCCTTCTCCTCGAAGCCCTTATATGGGAGACATGATCCAGAGGAGGTATCCGAGCAGACGATCCCTTACTTGATTCGGAAGCCTTGCATAGATATTCCTTGTCAGCTGCCCGCCTTGAGAGCATGCTTTATTGAAGTCTCGGGTCCATATGGCGTACTACAGAGAGAAGCCAATGATCAGCATCATGCGCACCGACATTGAGGCGACGCAGACAGCGTATGAGACGACATGACGCGACTATTGATCTATGCAGCATTGAATGAATATGCGCGCTTTCCAGCGCTCTTCTTCGGTCTGGTACTCCTTTATAGCTAGGAATATTCTTTTGCCAATGAAGTTAGGGGACGGTTCCGACCAGTAAGATATTCACGGCGTTCATATCCAACAAGCCGCCAAGCAAGTCACTGGTGGCGCCATTCGCTTTCAACTGATAAAAATGGGTGCTTGTGCGTGACCATTTCGGTGATGAGAACTTCATGCGCAGCAGATGCGTGCCTCAGAGCAGCAAAGAATTCCTCGAAGGCGGAGCAGACTGCTCCGCTATGAGAAGTAGAACTTGACTGTGCTTCCGAGATACCAAAAGAAACCGCACCATAATCCGAAGCCGACCGACTGCTTGCTATCTTTTCTTCCATTACAGCTTGGTCGATCGGATTTCCGTTGACGTAGAGCTTGCTATCGTAAGAAAAGGGCCTGCTTTCTCCAAAATTTCTGCAAGCGACTTGCTTATTGCGGATTTGACGGAGGGATGAAGGTGGAAATCAAGGACTCAGCAGAGTTTCGGGGTTCTATCGATGCGAGAGTGATATGGGAAGAGAAAGAATTAACCTATCTCTTATCGAAAGCGACGAGGCGGTAGAGTTTTTGCTGCGAAAAAAAATAAACGACCGTCGGCGACGAAGAGAGCACGTCGACGTATTCAGCTGTCGGAGACGGCTTGACATGGGAGGTGAGCGCTTCATGAAGGAGGCGGCTTATCTTGAAAAAGGAAACGCTTCCTATAATTCCCACGTAGATGTATGGTCCAGAGAAACCACTGACTTTACTAGATACGAGAGATATATGGCTCTTATAGCGATAAACGTAGCAAAGGGAACCTGACAACAGGACATAAATATCCGTAGACTTCTGCCGCTTGTTGAAATATAAGAAGCGCATGCGAAAGTGAGCAGTTTCGGCGGCAGAAGTGCAACATTCATTACTACCAGGAGCTATACATTCGTCAGAAGTTCGATTTGAGGGGAGGCCTGCGAAATAAAACGTAGTTGCTGACCGAAAACGAGCAAGTACGATGACGTGTTCGTTTCGGTAACAGTGGAGTTCAAAAAGTGCGTGGAGATAGCAAGGATCCCATGTTTGTCCCACGTGGAAAAGTCTGGATCAATCTATACTTTCTAAAAGTCGAGGAAGCACGTGCGTACGCAATTCATTCGCTCGCATACGCCACAACACAAATGTACCTCCGTTTATTTCTCGAGGAACTCAATGCCGACCGCGACGCAATTGCCGCGGAATTCCTTGCTAATAAATTCACGAGCGGCGTCGTCAACCAGGAATTGAGAAGGACTGAGAAAGCGGAGAACCCATTAGAAGAAGAAATACTGCCAGAATTAATCTGAAGACCTGCTAGCCAATTCGGAAGTTTCCATGAGCTTCGTTCCACAGACACCATATTTAGAGTCGGCTCACGGCCTACACGATGATCGGTGTCCATCAAAACCATCTTGTTGATGATGCACTCTTGTGCACAGGCCACGCGCAACCTCCTTGGAGCTGATCCAATTTTTTCGCATGTAATGCTGTAACTTCGAAACTGGCTGACTGAACGGGGCCTTTTACCTCCCAAGTGGGGTTTTTCCTGTATGAGAAGGAGTGAAAATGAGGGATTTCAATGACAGAATGTGGGACGCGGCGTGCCGCCAGAACGGTAGAGCCCTTCGGGGAAAAAGTTGACAGCTGGCCTGTTCATGAGAGTACTGCGCCGAGTAGATAAATGCTACCACGCGCAACGGGAGTGCTCTGATGCTCCGTATAGGGCGCTTCGGATACCGGTTTTACCGGGCGATGGAGGGCAGTGGTATCGATCGTATGTTGCCGGCAAGAGTCAATTCGTGTAGTTCCTGATTCAACCTAGGGTATGGAGTGTGGAGTAAAGCGACTTCGTATGACTAGATGAGGCTCCCAGGTCCCTATAGCTTAGAAGTATGTTGCAGTGAGACCCTAACAAAACGTAAAATAGATTTCTTGCGTGTGATCACGCTTCGCCCCGTTCACTGAGACAGTGTATTGTGAAAAAAAATCCACACCCTTCGACGCTGAGAGCCGCGTCGAACCGCAGAAAAAGCGCCGCCGCCACAATGCGCGCGGCCTAACGCGCTTCCTTCCCATCATTCCGGCGCCAGAAATGGGTCCGCCCTTACGCATTCAGATCCACCCATGAAGGATGATCGCGAACGTCAAAGGGTATCATCTCTTCGCGTTTTATTGTGGATAAATTTGGCTTGCTTGTCATGCGCACATGTGCATCACGCTGGACGCGGCAACATACAGCGAGGGGCCGCCCTCGTCATTATGAGAATTGTCGATGTAACGCAGGAAATTTTCGTCTTTGGGATTTTCTGCATAGCCGGTAAAGGAGTAGTTGTGCTCAACTACTTTCCGAGATTTAGACGTAGGTCCTGAGTAATAAAAACAGATGGGCGGGGGCCGCCTTTACAGATAGTTTTAGGTCTAGAGCTAGTTTCAAGATAGCTGGGCTGCGAACAAGGGCTGGCAGTGTACCCGTTTATCTGAGAGCATTGCGAAGGTCTAGCCCCTTTATCGTGGACTCGATACGCCGCTGCTCTTTGATAGGATCAGATAACGCAGGTAGATCATTTCCTCGTGATGAGGCTCTATGGCGGGAAGTTTCTGCTCGAGCTCCAATGATCGCAGGGATGCAATATTAGCCTCATCAAGCTTGAGCTGGTCGACTTTGATGTCATCATGCATCAGATTGATGCTCTTCTTTGTCACTTTTTCCATAGTATTGAGCTCTTGCTGAAGATCCTGATCCGCTTGCTCTTTCATACTCTCGAGCGATTTTTCCATGGCCTGACGCATAGCTAACTTTTCCTTTTTGTGAGCGTTTTTGAGGGCCTGGAGTTCCACGCCAAAGTTCTGTGGGACCTGTTCCTGAGTCTGACGCACCGTTGAGGCTCGGACAGTATCGGCCATGGAACTGCCGGGGAAAGGAGGAGCCACGTCGTTGTCCAAATTGTGACCGTTGTATACATTCCCACTCATAAAAGACTCTGTAATAGCCGCATTTATGGCACTGACCTCCAAGGCGTCATCTGAAGGTGTTACATGTGGCGAGAAAGTTTCCCACGGCTGAGTATCGCGTGCCTTGCGAGATAAAGCGACGTCGTTGTTTGTACCCAAGCTTGGGATGGCCATGCCCAGAACTGCTGGCGCGGAGCTCTCACGCTTCAGATGTTAAGGTAGATCGCCTTCACCCTCTTCCATAAACGCCTTGCGATCCGCGATCTGATAAAAATGCTTCTGGACAATAAATGCCATGCAGAATCTTTGTGCGGAATGAGTGTTTCAATAGATTCTTTTTCTGGATTGGTGTCCAGATTACGTTATCTATCCATATTCAAGGAATTGCAGCTCTGCCACAAGGAAGATAGTATCAATGAAGTTCATTGATACCATCTTCTTCGTGGCAGAGCTGCAACTCCAGTCCATATTTGGAGCAAAAATTCTTTCGCGTCCCTGTCTTGGATCGCGTTGGCCCGCATGGCCGAAACCTTAATGTTTCCGGTCCCAAAAAATCTAATTTCGCGTGAGTCGAGATCCAGGAGGCTGCTGTTGTAGTTGCTGCCGAGTTTTTAATTGAACCTGCGATGATCATGCTCACTTCCGTCTCATCAATTTTCCTGAGAGCGGCATCGATCTCTGAAACAGTATCGGCTTCGGCGGCGCCTGCCCTGGCGCTCCTCGTCGTAATCCGGCGATCGTTTTTCGTATCTCTTGGCATTCTAGATTTTCTGTTTTCTTTCAGATTACTGTTTGGTAAGTGCCCTTGACTCGCACTGCTAGTAGCCAACCGCCCACCCACCCAACAATTCACTTCCTTCACAAGTTTGGCTTCTGGGTAGATTGCGGTTTGCATGTCAGTATCTCTGCATGTCACTTTGTTACTCTGACATGTTGACACCATTGTTAAAGCTCGCCGTGCGACCGCGAGGCGTAGAATCGTAGATTATGCGCCTCGTATCTGATACTGTAACACGTCAATTTATTTTGTCACTGTAAACTCTACTGGCGTTCCCAAGGAACTCAGACATTGACAGGTTATGAGCCAGAATAAAGGCGATATTGACCTTGTTGACAGACACACTCTGTTTATAACGTTATCGTCTGTTAATGCTACTGACTTCAACGACCACGGAGATCTTAGGGGGACCCGATTGATGGTGCCAACTTAGAAAAATCAGTTTGCTCGTAGCGGGGACCCGATATAGATAATTCGTACCTATGATATAGCAACGGTCTGGAATAAACAAAAAGCGAAATGAAATATGCCGTTTAAAAAGTAGAATAGCTACTGATCACCTGTACGGGTGAGAAAATTTATCCACAGCGGTGTTAGACACCGGACTAACTCAGCTTTCGGTACTTCCTTGTTAAATAGACCGACTTGGGTAGCAAGAATGCGAATTGTTGTCATGTTGAGACTAGAAAAAGAAACCTCTAGTCTTGGTCGAACCTTGGCGAGTATGGCGTCTAAATCGGGTGACATTAATGGAACGTCACTGTTCCAAAAACTGTCGGCATAGTAGTTTCCTTCCCACAGGCGCACGTTCCTGTCGATTCGCAGATCGAGTAGGAAGTCCATGTCGACCCTATTCTTTGGGAATATGGCGAGGTTGTCGGCGAAGCTTATCCTTGTGCAAGCGACATAAATCGTTTCGTTGTCAAAAGGCCCTGCTTTGACTTGGAATGATCTTTCAGCACCATGACAAGTCGATTCAGATTTGCTCCTTGCAAATTTTCGAGAGAACGAGCCAGCCCAATGTCATATTCGAAGGCTAGACTTTCAGCCTTTTCTATTCCCCTGTCCCTTACCCGGTGGCGCTTGAAAAATGATTTCATGACCATTCCGTTATCAGATGCCAGTGACGAAAGAATGACAAAAGAATTTTCGTCCGGTGGACTTTCATCAACTCCCGCAAGAAGAAAGTTCACATGCGACGGCTGCGTGATAAAATATTCAACACCTCCTACACCCGTTGGAATCGTGGAGACTGGCATGACGAATCATTTAGCGGGGGCATGCGTGAAAGAGTGAGCATGCCCGGGTCGACCGTTTGAAATTTTGCAGGAAACATGACCTTGTTTGCTATTAATGAGAACAGGCATACCCTGTACAAAATAGGACATGGGCTCATGAGTACCTGCATCATAAAACTGATTTCCGAGCTCACGACTAAAAGCAACAATACCAATTTTCACGCTATTGATACACTCAAAGATCGGTAGGCCTCTCTTACGCCGAGCGGCAAACCACTTCAGTAAAGCGGTATTGAAAAGACCTAGTTCCCTGTTTGAAACAAACAAGTTGTTTGGACTGCGTATATAGCATCCTCAAACTCAGGATCACGAAGTATAAGTTCAGATGTAATTGTCCGCTTACACAGATCGTCCAGGAATTCCTTATTAATCGGGGGCTCTTGGGCTGAGAAGTCAAACCGCCGAATGAAGGCACACCAAAATTCGTCACTACCGGCACGAACCAGTTCCGTAAGATTAAGCCTCTGAAAGAGATGAAATAATCCGGCGGCCTGTGCCACAACGAGCGTCTGCATCCGGCCGGAAAGAAGTTGTTGGCGGGAGATGCGAAAAGTCACCAAAGCAGCGACGAATAAAGTTCCGCCGATAGGACTGATTTGTCCAAAATCGCCCATCATAAATATGGAAAGACCGCCAAATGGCTCCTTCTTATTCTTCAACTGGCACATAATGAGGTGAACGATCACCCAGAGAGATATGTCTAGACAAAAGGCCTCGTCAAGACAAACTGCACACAAGTTGTTATCTACACGCGCTCTCACAGTCGCCAGCTTGTCGTACGGTTCTCCGCGCATCATGCCTCTGACATTCAAATTACTCACCACAGCCCCCAGTATAGCATGAACGGACACACCAGGGCATTTGACGGCCCTTTTTCCAATTGCTTACGATATAAAAGAGATCCCGAAACAACCGAGTCCATTTGAGGAGTCTACTCTCTGCTGTCTCTGCAGAATACGACTTTCCAGTACCAGGGGAATCCAGTGATAATTAGGAGGGCCTGCTCGCCATTCAGTATCTTGTCACAAAACAAATTACCCCCTCTGCTACCCAGCGTTCAGCGGATGAGAGACAGGCGAGGCAGCAAGCGAAGTATCTACAGCTTCTCCTGCTTCAATTCGAAAGCGAGGTGAGCTCTCAAATCGGGGGATTTCTCGCTCCTTGCCAATCTTGTTCACCATTCCTGTCGACCACTCTGGAGTCTGGAAGGATGCCCAATAAGAATGAAAAGGGTAAAGATATGATACAGTTCTTGCCTTAGAGTAACCAACGAAAGAGGGCGAGACGGGAGGGAGGGTTTCGAAGAGTCACATACTGATACCTTCATAATACTCATTTCTAGCGACCATATACTTTGATTGGACGGCACCATTCACACAAGTGTCCAAAGCGTTGACGACTGCAACTGTACTGCATTCAGTTTACGCTATCGTAAATCACCTTCGATAGGACTTGAACTCCCGACCAATCAGGCGTTCTGTACCTCTCTCTCTCTCTCTCAAACAAAAAAAAGTACAGGGACGGAAACACCGTGCGTGACGCACGCACGCACTCATACACGGACATTTTGGGCAATCCGTCACGCAAGAGTTTCCACTACAAATTACACTACAAATTTATCTCCGCGTCATCATCATCGATAGAAAGGGCAGCGTCTTTCTGGCGTAGACTAGGAACCAAGATCTTGTTTCCTGCTGTGCACCACGTTACGAGGCAGAGGATGACGAAGTAGAAGTGCAAGTACAAGGGCAAGGAGAAGAGGAAGAGCTACGCACCTTGCCTTGGCAAGGCTATGATTTTTTTTTTTTGCTGCTGAAAAACATTTAAGCAGTCTATCTGATATACGCAGTAGAACACTGCTTGATAGCAGTAGTCGTGGCATTTTACCAGTTGCAGGCGCAAGATAAACCCCTCAAATATTTCATATTTTAAAATATTGCTAAATAGCGAGGTGCGACAGGGCATGACGTCACCTCGATCTCTAAAGTGGTAGTAGTGCTTCCGATTGATTTTCCGACCTGTTCTGGCTCTATCACAATGGCAGTCAAATTTGGGTCCCCCGCAAGTCTTTTGCTTACAATGGACCCAAAATATT
>JAULCF010679690.1:0-10198 GCA_032361265.1 Devaleraea mollis | reverse complement strand
ACCATCAGTGCCCAGTTCGTCGGTCGGTACCGGTTCAGCTACCGCTGCAGCAGTATTTAGCGGTACTGAAGACCTGTAAGACTTTTGTCATACTGTACTGAAATAAGGACAACTTGGGCGAGACTGTGCTTTGGACCTTGGTCGAGCTCCGAATGAGCTTGGCTGGACGAGAGAATTTCAAAAAGCTATCGCTTTAATCAAATGAAGCAAAACTGGCGAAGTTATGGTCTCCTGTGACCTCGACGACCGAGGCCAAAATCCTAACTGGAGATAATGTTATGACAAGCTCAAAACTTTACTGACGGTGCCGGGAAAACCAAACCCAAAAAGCTTTCTTTCCAAAACCTCCGCCAATCTAAAGCTCTCGTCAGCAGCTTTCTAACCGTGTGTCTAACTAAATTATTATCAATGTCAACAAAATGAGTTGTTTCATCTTACTATATGTAGTACACTATCCTGCCGAATGTAGTGTATTTCATATGAAACATACTATATCCGGCAGGAAAATCTATTATTATAGTAAGCTGACGGCACCCTTCTTTTTAGAATGTCACAGAGAGCATTGCCAAAAGCGAATATGGCTACAACTCCTATCAAGGGTGGCTGCAGCCAGCACCATGGTGCTCTACATATCCGGAGAAGAAATTCAAAAGATCGGTCTACGAAGCCTCAGCGCTATGCATTTTGGGGGGAGGGTGTAAAACCAACGTACACTTTCACTGAAAGCAGGAGTAAAAGAATTAAGCGCCAGCGGGGCTGAAAGCTTGTCTTCACAAGAAGGGTCCCCGCGCAGCGCCTTAACTTGTTGGGGGCCCCTTCTCCGAAAATGAATTGTATTGTGGTGTAATCAAAAAGAAAGTGGATGAATTGGGGATTCCCACTGGGCCCAAAATAGCTTTTGCACTATTTAAAAATAGTTGTTCTATGCGAAATAAAACCGCAAGGGCGCCATGGCGCACCTTCTTCACAGCATCGTAACACGCTGATGCTTTTTCATGATTTACAGCGTAATTGAAAAAAGACTGTTGTTTTATAAAGAAAATAGGTTGCCATCACTGCAGTGACAGCCATAGCCAGCTACTGTAGTAAAACGGCCCCAACAGTATTTACCAACAATAAACAGGCGGCCTCCTCCAGGAGGAGCACGAGCTCCCATTTCGTGACCTCCTCCATCTCTAGCCACATACTGTAGTAGGCCTCAATCCCTGATCCATCTACTTTATGATACGACCACCAATTGCTCATAAAAAACTCCGACTCAGAACAAATTACGCCAGGAAACCGGCAACTCCCAACGCCTTCTTAAGAGCTTGCACCCTACGCCAAGAGACTCCACCCCACCAGATCTCTCCGCCATCACTCCCAGCCCCCGCACCCCGCACCCCGCACCCCGCACCCCGCACCTCGCACCCATCAGATATGTTTCGCATCCTCCCTGTCATCGCCGCCCTCCTCGCCCTCGCCGCAGCCAATGAAGCGTGCTGCAACCAGGACCCGCGCAAAGTCGTCGCCAAGGGTGTCGCCTACGCTGAAGTGGCCCAGAACTTTACTTCAGTGCGCCTGAACTTCCGAACAGACTCCTTCAGCGCCTTTGAAGCGCAGGCTAACTACACTGTCAGCACGGGCGCGGCTCTTGCGTTCCTGGAGTCGCAGGGCGAGCGCGTGATGAACATCCAGTCGACGGGCGGCCGCTTGCAGTCCGAATACAACTACGTCTACAACGAGACGTCGAAGCAGAGTGTGCGCGAGTATGCCGGCTACTCGATGCGCGGCGATATCACTTTCGAGGTCGAGGTTGTCTCCGTGGATGTTCTTGACGGGGTTCTTAACATTGGCGGCGCGACTGTCGGACAGATTCAGAAGAAGGAGGCTTATGATGACCTGGTCATGGCCCAGAAGATCGCGATTCAGAATGCTGTCTATAATGCGAGGAAGAATGGCGAGGCGATGCTTATTGGCATCGGCGAGACACTTGGAAAGGCGTTGTATGTGAAGAGCGAGGCCAGCGATTATCTTACGAACGGAGGTGGGAGCTTGCAAGTTGTGAGAGCACAGGCCGATGTCACTTTTATGATTGAGGGGTGATTGATATCCGAAAAATCCCGTGCTGTAAGCTCATCGGGAGTTGTATTATCGAGTTTGTTTGACTTAAGAGGGAAACTGCATACAGTGTACTTGGTCTAAGTCTAAATGGTAGGTGTTCAATTTCGTGCATGCAGACAGACGCTTCGCATCAGGCTCCACTGCTTTACCAGGCTAAAACTGCAGTCGACTGCAAAGATCATTGCATCGTACACAAACATAAACTTAGACGTCCGCATTCGCTCATTGCGGGTATATTGACTTAAATCATGCATTTACAACCATGCAATTGACTCATTCATCCCTTCACTCGTTACCTGGAAAGCTTTCTTCTTTTCGCATCACAACAAATCTTTAAATGCGTTGCGACTTGATAAACGTAGAGACATAGTATGTTCATCAGCATATTAGATTTTTTATAATCAACTAAGTCTCTACTTATTGGATAGTAAAGTACTGTACTGTACAGTTCAACAAAATAATTTGTTTCGGAATTTATCTTTCGCGATTCATGTGCTTAGGGCATATTCTAAGCAGTTTGCAGTTTTAATCGAGCGGAAAGTGCTTGTTCCTGGTTGTGCTTAGTTAGCGCCAGGAGGGCATCCATAAATTCGAAAGACGTAGTCAGGCAGCTAATGTATGCTATATAGCATATGAGTGGAAGAGATCGGTTATATTCGGCAAGGGAGAGTATTGTCACCGTCTTCAGCTTAAGCAGGACACGTTTATCCTTACGAGGTCTTGCCTTCAGTATTCTTCACTAATAAGAACTATTGAACTACGCAAGGGGGGTGCTTTTACAGGAATATTCTCCCTTGTTCCTCCTTGCCTAGCAAGACAAAAAGTAGCTGCTGCAGCCTTCTTGACTTTAAAACAAAGTCAGTTAGGGCTGCTGCCCAATAGAGCTTACAGATAAAAGAGCAATGTTTTAAAGCTTAAACGTCTTAAAGGTCCCATAGTAATTGAAACTTCTCCCGGATTTTATAAATGCCGGGAGCCGTTACAATTGCCATGGGACGTTTAAGAATTTGAAGCTTTAGTTAACGCTATAGTTTGCTGTACTCGGGGACGCTTCTTGGCGATTGATGGTGGGACTCGACTTCGGTTGCAGAGATCTGTCCAAGTTAGTTACGTAGAGGATGTTGTTTGTTTGTCAAGCCCTAGTAGAAGTCCGATCACGGCCAGGTCCTCGTGAGCGCACTGAGCGGGATAGGGTCATTTCTAAGAGCGTGCTAGGTCCTTCCTGTTAGACAGCCTCTTCTCACCGATTTGGACTTTGCGCCTGCTGGGAACGTGACTGCGGAAGATGCTTAAAATACTGATAGTTTTTATGAGCAAATGATCGGAGGTCGATGACGCGTTCCTTCTTGTCTCGCGCCTTCTTCATAAGACTGAACTCGAGAGCAGGGGCGGGCTTCAAGACACTCCAAAATGACCGATCATATCGGAACTAGACACGAGATCGCCAATAGAACGCGATCTCGTGTCTAGTTATGATATGCGCTTTTGGCTATCGCTCTCGTGACTTTAGTCATGACCTTTTGCCTCATCGCCTCCACCCAAGAAGATCCTGCTCGATATTTGGATGCTCCGTAAATACCGCTCAAAAGTAGCACAGAAACAGAAATAGTTTTGACTCCCGCGTGACATCGTTTTTTTTACGCAATCCCAAAAGTACTTGGTCATTATTCTTCTTACTTGCATCTTCCTTTCTGCCTCACCAGTATGTGCAGTTTTCTACTTCGTTCAAAGTCCATCTTTGACAAACCTGACCGCCTCGTCCTCTTCATGCGCATGTGCGCGCACGCGCCCACACGCGCCCAACGCTTTAAGCTCTATTCGCTCTCTGTTCTCTGCTCTTTCTGCGCGATTTACCTTTCCAACCTTTTGTCATCTTCTGTCGTTCATTGGCCAGCTGACGGGCGAAAGAGAAACTGGAAACGCTTTGCTTCTCTGCCAAGCGCGTCGAAATTTTCTCTTTCGCCCGTCGCGCAGCGCATTCGTCTCAGGAGCGCGAACCGCGATAGCGCTAGTGATAGCGAAGGATGGCGAAGGCGCTAGCGATGGTCGAATGCGCCAACGATGGCGATGATAAGATGGAGATGTCGATGGCAACGGCAGTGGCGGTCGCTGATTTGGGAGTTGCTTTACTTGCTACGGCGCGTGCGTGCTAATAAAATCGAGTGCTAGCGAAGAGCTGCGAGCGCGAGCGAACAAGAAGCAGCGCGCGCGAGCACGTACGGGCTCCTGGACGAGCTACTGTCGCGCGATAGATAAACATTTCTAGCGCAAAAGTGAGAGCCTATTCTAAAACTATATTATATTCGAACTTTTACTCTTTTGTCCTTATTCTAAAAATATATATTCTATTATAACTGCAATCATACTGTAACTATGAAAGTGTGTACGTTCTTTTGTGGCACACGTGAAAGACCTTCTATTGGTCCAGCGACTGCAATGTCTCACGGACGGAGCGCCGACCCGTGCCGATACAGACTTGAGACAGTCCCTCATTCTGAGTGCGTGTGGCAACATGCCCAAGTCCGCATCCCTGGGACGCTTGCTAGCGCACTGACAGGTACCAGAAATGCCAACCTAGATCGATAAAAAAATCTGCTAGGGAAGGCTATCGGCTCCTCGGTTGCAGAGGGGTCTATCTTTGAGAACAAGCAGAGCAGGCAACTGCATCCGTCGCTAGGCTAGGCACTCTGGTTCCCATTTAAATCGGGGTGATGTCGTCACTGCTGATTTAGTCTAGCGAATAGTGAAGGGATCAGCCGCTACAGGTCCAGATCTTGGTGTCACAAGTGCGCAAGTCTAAACCGCCGCACACGGCGCGTCCAATCTCGTGGTTATGGCCAGGAGATTGGACGCGCCGTGTGGGCGCCAGGAAGCCCGAAACCCGGAACCTGGAACCGGGGGAGACTAAAGTGGGTCACATGTGTCGTGTACAGGCGGGGTATATGAGGCTTATTTGAAAGTGTTCTATCGCCCCCTTCACACGCGTACGTCATTCCCATAGATTGATAGTACGGATCGCAGACCGCAGGAACCCGCCATGGCGGGTTCTGGCGCCAGTCCTGAAGTTGGAGATTACTCTCATACTGTACGTCGATTCAAAAACATCATACTGTACTCGTTTTCCATTTAATTCCAACACTCGAACTGGTCATCGACCTTCCTAGCAGGATGTACTTGAGGGGATTACACCCCTCAAGAGATGCTACCTCTATACGACAGTAGACGAGGCAGCTGATGTTGAATCAAAAAAGTAAAAAAATCATCTCTCTTCCTAGGAGGATCCTCCAACCCAACCGCACCAACGACAAACTTCTTGTCTTCTTCGCCTATAGCAACCATCCCTTCCATCGCCATCCGCCCTCCTCTCTCCTCCCCCGCCCGGTCGGCGCGCCCTCTCCACCGCGGCCGTCCCCACGCCGCGCTCGCCACTCGCCCAAGCCTTCACGTCCACGTACCGCGTCTGCAAGCAGGCGTACAACGCCCTGAAGAATAGTGCAGAAGCCTGCGCCATCCACCCGGACGCGCTTGGACGGGCGCCGCGAACTCGAATCTGCACGGCGTCTGCCCGAGCGTCGCCGCCGCCGGCTGCACGTACTTCTACGAGTGCTACGACGCGCGGACGCGCCGGGCTATGCGCGGGGGAGGCACTTGAAGTATGGCGATTAAGAACAGCACCGATGGCTGCGCCTTTTACTCCGGCGCGTCAGCGAGCGCAGAGAACTAATCTGTGTGTGTGGGCGGCAATTGAGGAATGGCGACTTTGAACGCCAGGTGCGCCAGTGCTGTGGCGCCCCGCCGTCGTCTACGTTCACGCGCTTTTTGCAGTTTGTCGTATACGCCGTTCGAAACACGTGTTTCCCCGGTATCGGGTCGACGGCGGCCGTAGGATGACTTGACGATGGCCTGTGGCTCTTGGAAGGCCTAGCGCTATCCTTGCGGGGCGAAATTGAAGCAGCTATTTCCGGGCGACGATAGATAAGAATAAGGTCTAAGCGTGACCACTTCTTTTTCTTTTGAAAAGGTGTAGGTCATCCTTGCTCTTCGGAAGAAGGTAGGGCGAGAGTGAGGTGAGACGACAGATTGCGCTGAGGGGAATGCAAGGCGGTTAATATTCTGAAGAAACAAAGGGGCGGGAATGATATTGAATTTGTGTGTCGAATCGAAGCAGAAGACAGCTTTTTCCGGGCGACGATAGGTTAGAAGAAGGTGACCAGATCTTTTTCTTTTGAAAACGTGTAGGTCATCCTTGCTCTTCGGAAGGAGGTAAGGGCGAGAATGGGGTCAGACGACAGATTGCGCTGAGGGGAATGTAAGGCGGTTAATATCTTAAAGGATATTGAAGAAACAAAGGGGCGGGAATGATGTTGAATTGGGGTGTCTTATTGTAGATGTCACAAAAGCGTCTTAGGCCAAGGTTGATGGAAGATTTTTGTGGCGGTCGAGGTTTGTGGCGGTTCATGGTAGCTAGCAGAGTTCTTTTTCTGATATATTGTATCGTTTTATGAAGCGAGGAGCAGGCCTTAAAATACGGCGCGTCATACTCCGAAGCTCGCGATGCTTTCCATTATGCTGAGTTTTGGATCAAACGGCTAGACTGACTCTGGGGGGCTCCCACGAAAAAGAACTTGGTCTATCGAGATTGTACAGGTGGCTTTTGCTTAAACTAGATTGAGCAAGCTTTTTTTAGATAATGTTCAGCCTAAATGTCTATGCGTCCATTCAAGAATTTGGAAGCTAATCTTCACCATTGCTCGATAAAAACGGACTAGTGCAAGGCTCTCAAGCGCTTTTCACGATTAAACATTTGCATTTGCAAGAATATTGTAAAAGTAAAAGCCACTGCACTGGTTGGCAGTAGCTTTTGCTTTGAAAGAAGGTGTGCGTACTTGAAAATGTAGGCTGGAAAGAGTGTACGTTTATCTACTTAATGCTTAAAGGCCGTCGTCTTTTCTTTTGTTTGGGTAAGTGGCTGCTTTCAAATTAAAAATATGCGTTCTTGATATTTATTTCATTTAATACTAGTGTGAGTGGTTAGGGATCCTGAACCTCAGGATCGAAGCTGCCTAGATCACAGGTGTGATCTAGATCGAATCTAGAAAAATGGCTCGATAGAAGGTGCATCGCATGATAAGACGCTCTAAAGCTACATATAATATGTCCAGCGTTTGGTCTTCCCACCGAAGGTGGGCCGCATCTAGAGGTTTCGCATGACCTAATGGTGGTCCTTTTTCGAGGATTAGTCATCCGTGTTAGTAATGCGCGGGCTCGCACGTACGGGTCGTGAGCAATCGCGATTTCGAGTAGAGATCCCCTGAGCTGAACTATTGTACGCTAGTGTCACACGCCACCATTTTACTTTTGGTTGTGGGTATCAAACAATATAAATTACAATTTTCTCTCTAGAGGTTTCGGAGAGGAGCAACGCAACGCAAGAGTACTTAGTACCGCATTTACAGTACTGGCCTGGAATATTGGGGCCCCCTTCTCCGAAAATGAATTGTAATGTGCTGTAATCAAAAAGAAAGTGGGTGAATTGGGGATTCCCGCTGGGCCCAAAATGGTTTAAATGTTTTATTTTATTTTTAAATATTAAAATAGTAGTTCTATCCGAAATAAAAGCGCAAGGGCGCCATGGCGCACCTTCTTCAGAGCATCGTAAAACGCTGACGCTTTTTCATGATTTACAGCGTAATAGAAAAAAGATTGTTTTTTATGAAGAAAATAGGTTACCATCACTGCAGCCATGACCAGCTACTGGTAGTAAAACGGCCCCAACAGTATCTACCAACAGTATCTACCAACAGTAAGCAGGCGTCCAGGAGGAGCACGAGCCCCCTTCGTGACCTCCTCCTCCTCTCTAGCCACGTACTGTAGTAGCCCTCAATCCCTGATCCATCTACTTTATGATACGCCCACCAATTGCTCATAAAAAACTACGAGTCAGAACAAATCACGCCAAGAACCCGGCATCTCCCAACGCCTTCTTAAGAGCTTGCACCCTACGCCAAGAGTCTCCACCCTACCAGACCTCTCCTCCATCCCTCCCAGCCCCCGCAAACCGCACCCCGCACCCCGCAACCCGCACCCATCAAAATGTTCCGCATCCTCCCTGTCATCGCCGCCCTCCTCGCCCTCGCCACAGCCAATGAAGCGTGCTGCAACCAGGACCCGCGCAAAGTCGTCGCCAAGGGTGTCGCCTACGCTGAAGTGGCCCAGAACTTTACTTCAGTGCGCCTGAACTTCCGAACAGACTCCTTCAGCGCCTTCGAAGCGCAGGCCAACTACACTGTCAGCACGAGCGCGGCGCTTGCGTTCCTGGAGTCGCAGGGCGAGCGCGTGATGAACATCCAGTCAACGGGTGGCCGCCTGCAGTCCGAGTACAACTACGTCTACAACGAGACGTCGAAGCAGAGCGTGCGCGAGTATGCCGGCTACTCGATGCGCGGCGATACCACTTTCGAGGTCGAGGTTGTCTCCGTCGATGTTCTTGACGGGGTTCTTAACATTGGCGGCGCGACTGTCGGACAGATTCAGAAGAAGGAGGCTTATGATGACCTGGTCATGGCCCAGAAGATCGCGATTCAGAATGCTGTCTATAATGCGAGGAAGAATGGCGAGGCGATGCTTATTGGCATCGGCGAGACACTTGGAAAGGCGTTGTATGTGAAGAGCGAGGCCAGCGATTATCTTACGAACGGAGGTGGGAGCTTGCAAGTTGTGAGAGCACAGGCCGATGTCACTTTTATGATTGAGGGGTGATTAATATCCAAAAATTCCCGGGCTGTAAGCTTATGGGGAGTTGTATTGTCGAGTTTGTTTGACTTTTAAGTCTCTTAAAAGAGGGAAACTGCATACAGTGTACTTGGTCTAAGTCTAGACGGTAGGTGTTCAATTTCGTGCTTGCAGACAGACGTTTCTCCTCCATATGTCTCATCGGGGTGCACTGCTTTACTAATCGGAAACTGCAGTCACTATGTACATCGTAGACAAACATAAACTAAGAAGTCCACCCTCGTTCATTGCGGAAATATTGACTTTTAAGGAAGTTTAAATTGAAAGTCATGAGTGCATAATCGTACAATTGAATCATTCATCTCTTCGCTATTTACCCGGAAAGCCTAGAGACATAGTATGTTCATCAGCATATTAGATTTTTTATAATCAACTAAGTCTCTAATTATTGAACTGTTCAGTACTTTACTGTCCAATAAATAGAGACTTAGCACGTGCAATTTGTTTCGGAATTTATATTTCGCGATTCATGAATGCATGCGCTAAGGGCATATTCTAAGCAGTTTGCAGTTTTGATCGAGCGGAAAGTGCTTGTTTCTGGTTGTGCTTAGCGCCAGGAGGGCATCCATGAATTCGAAAGACGCAGCCAGGCAGCTTATGTCTGCTATAAGTAGAAGAATTGGGTTATATTCGGCAAGTGAGATTATTGTCACCATCTTCAGCTTAAGCAGGAGACTATTAGCATGACGTGGTCTTGCCTCCAGTATCCTTCACTAATAAGAACTGTTAAACAGCGCATGTGGGGCGTTTTGACAGGAATGTTCCCACTTGTTCATCTTTCCCTAGCAAGACAAAATCGTTAACATCGGATTAGGGCATGCCTTTTTGAAGACGAGAGCCGTAACAATTGCCAATGGACGTTTAAGACTTTTAAGCTTTAGTTAAAGCTATAGCTTAGCTGTAATTTCGGGAACGCTTCTTGGCGATTGTTGATGGGACTCGACCTCGGTTGCAGATACCTGTCTAAGTTGGTTACGTATAGGGTGTTGTTTGTTTGTCAAGGCTATCGGCTCCACGGTTGCAGAGGGGTCGATCTTTGAGAACAAGCAGAGCAGGCAACTGCATCCGTCACTAGGCTAGGCACTCTGTTTCCCATTTAAATTGGGGTGATGTCGTCACTGCTGATTTAGTCCAGCGAATAGTGGATGGACCAGCCGCTACGGTCCAGATCTTGACGTAACAAGACTTGTGCGGTCCAGACTTGCGCACTTGTGACACATCTTTGGGAACAAGCAGAGCAGGCAACTGCATCCGTCACTAGGCTAGGCACTCTGTTTCCCATTTAAATTGGGGTGATGTCGTC
>JAULCF010679579.1:0-10199 GCA_032361265.1 Devaleraea mollis | reverse complement strand
TACGGTCGATCCGTACGGAACTGGGATTTTGACCGTGTTTTCCTGGATAATCCGCCTTCCGTCCAGATCTATCTCTAATAATATCGCAAGCTGGTGGGTCGGTGTTAACACCAACGTTGGTGTAGTTGCAACTAACACCAACATGTTGCAACATGTTGGTTTGTCTGCTTTGTAGGGTCCCCGCGCAGCGTTAGATATTTATTTTTTAAAATATTAAAATAATTTTAAAAAATACAAAAAAAAAAAAAAAGCGGAAGGGGACGACTTGCACGTAATAAGTGAGCCGTGGCTGACACCATCTGTAAGCAATAAATACAGAATGAGCGTTAAAATTTATGGGGATACAATTCCGGGCGGCAACCAACCAACTCCCCTCTTCTTCTTCCCTATGGTATCTAACCATCGCCCCAGCCACCGCCTCTTCCCACAACAACTTGCACGCCCCAACCGTCGCTCCGGCCGCCGCTACTTCGCCGTTGTCGCAGCGCCGCAAAGCCAAGCTCGGCGCCAGCGCCCCTTTGCTTACCCCCTCCCGTCCTTCCTTATTTTCTCGCGAGCTGTCGCCGCCGACTCTTCTTCTCCATCGCCCTCGCTCCCGTCTTTTGCGCCGCTGTCATCGACCTCGGCTCTCGCATTTTTGCCGTCGTCTGCGCCGTCATCTAATCGCTCGGCGATATCACGTTTGCCCTTTTGCGCCGCTGTTATCGACCTCGGTTCCCACTTTTTGCCAACGTCTGCGCCGTCGTCTAATTGCTCGGCAGTATCGCTTTTGTCCCTCTGCGCCGCTGTCATCGACCTCGGCTCTCGCTTTTCGCCGTCGAATCGCTCGGCGATATCACGTTTGCCCCTCTGCGCTGCTGACATCGACATTGGCTATCGCTTTTCACCGTCGTCTGCGCTTCCGTCGTCTGATCGCTCGGCGATATTGCGTTTACCCGCTTCAGTTCTGCTTCTGAGTCGCAGTCTCTTTCTCGAGTTGCGCACTTTCCAATTCGCCTGCCTCGTCTAGCATTTTCCCCCGTCCACAACCCGGGTCGATCAACCGAAGCCGTCCCCCCTTCATTCCTCACCCGCCAAAATGTCGCACGATTGGGACGCTCTGCGGAAGGACGCGCGGCGCCTCGAGACGGACATCGACACGAAGCTGGTGACGTACTCGAAGCTGTCCTCGTCGCTGACCTCGTCCTCCTCGCGGACGACTTCGTACTCGCCCGTGTCCGACGGTAAGCCCCACTTCGCCCCCTCCCCCACCGACGCATGCGCCGTCCTAACTGACAGCCCCTCTTTCCCTCCCCGCGGAGACACCGAAGCGCCCATGACACGCCGCGCGACGCAGCCGGACCTCGCCCCCGCAGAGTCGATGACGTGCGAGATGGAGACGCTGCTGTCGCGTCTCCAGGCGGTCGTTGGCGCGATGGCCGCCGGCGTTGCGGCAGCGGGCAAGGCCGCGCCGGGGCTTGCCCACACGCTGCAGAGGCACGAGGAGATTTTGGCCGATTATACGAGCGAGTTCCGGAAGATTCGGGCGAGTGTCGAAGGGGCACGGAGTCGGGCTGAGTTGATGGCGGGGGGTGGGAGGAGTGCAAAAGCGGTAGGTGGGGGAGGAGGGGCGGCGGTGAGAGAGAGGGATAGTATTGCTGGCGCGGAGAGGGGCGCTGAGAGAGCGATTGGCGCGGGACTCAGTTTGAAGGAGGACCTTGAGAGGCAGCGCGCGATGTTTGCGAGTATGGTCGAGAGGATGGAAACGATGAGTGAAGGGATGCCGGCGGTTGGTAGGCTTATTGGCAGTATTCGACGGAAGAAGAAGAGGGACTTGTATATACTCGGGGGCGTCATCGCTGTGTTGTTGTTTATCACGTTTAGTTGGAAGGTGCTGTGAGGCGAATGTAAACGTTCTGAGATAGGACCTTTTCGACCAAATGGTACCTTAAGGTGCTAGCGGCGGTGGATTCGAACGGGCCATGCCCGTCTCTCCATATGTTTGAAGCAAGTGGCTCTAAGATTGAAACGTCTCTTTACTATGTACAACTCTAATAACTGCTTCCTAAACTATATGAAAGCGCGGAGCATCGGCTTCACAGGCTTGCGCTGCCTGCGCTTCTTCTGCTCGTCATCATAATCCTTCCACTCATACCATTCTCGTCCTGGCGGTGGCTCGAGGAGCCAGTTGCCGAGTCCGCCAGGCAGATCGTGAGCGTCTCTGAGGATGGGATCCTTACCGCTCTTTTTCTTACTCTTCTCCTCACCTGCCGGTGGCGGTGCAGGGTTTCCACAGCAGCAGCACGCGGGACCAGATCCCTCCTCAAAGTGCCTCAGCACAACGCTCATATAACGATCCTTGGCCGTGCAGCCCACAGCGTGCCGAAAATCATCCTCGCTCTCCAGCAGCGCCATATTCCCCGTCTCAGTCTCGTGAAGCATGTGCGGGTTGTCGATACCGTACTCTTCCTCAACAAAGCGCTCAAGCTCAGCGAACGTCGGCGGTATGATCTCGACGAGGCCGCTGTCGCCCCTCTGCGACCGAATGCGAACGACGACGGGCCCTTCAACATTGACACCGCCACCGCTCGCCGCCTTAGGCTTGGGATGGCCGTGCAAAGGGCAGTCGGCGTTGATCGCACCGTAGTTATTATTCCACCGCGAACTCCGCGACACACTGCCGTCATCCACAAGACTACTTGGCCCGCCGTGCCTGTGCAGCCCGTGGAGCGGGCAATTTCTGTCGACGGCCTCGCCATTCCCGTGCCGACAACCACCCTCACTCCAGCTACTTCCGACACTCGACAGCATGTAAGTGTGAGGAACTCCCGCCGTTGACCGCCTCCTCCGCACCTTCTTTCCATCGCTCTTCCCACCCTTGCTACTCCTTCTCCGCCGCCGCTTTTCATCTTTCTCCCTCTCCTCATCATTCCCATCCTTCCCTTCCCCATCATCCTTCTCCTCCTCAGGCGGATACAAAAGCCTCACACCAAGTTTTTTAGCAACTTTCGGCCTCTCCACAGGACGAATCTCGTCGAACTCCATCGAGCCATCTCCCCAATGCTCGCCCGCCTGGCCTCCCATCCAACCATCATCAACTGAAAATCCGCCATCATCGCTATACTCCATGCCCCACCCAGGACCCATCCGAAACCCCGGCTCCCCCGGATTAATTTCATCAGGCTCTCTCGTCCTCGCCTTCTCCCCCCCACTCTTCCCTCTCGCGCCGCTTTTCGATTTCGCGCCCTTCCCCCCACGCCTATCGTCATATCCCTCGCCGCCACCACCGCCGGGATAGCCGGTCGCCGGACGGCCGTACCAGCCGCGAGGACCCGGCCCAAAGGCTTCATCCTCCCCCCACGAACTCGGCCACGCACCGGGCATGTCAAACCCCGGCTCCCCTTCGAAAATCTGGCCAGTCATCCTCGACCTCGTCTTCTTCCTCCCACTCTTCCTTCTCGCACCGCTTCTCGTTTCCGCGTCATTACCCCCGCGCGCGCCGTCATAGCCCTCGTCGCCACCACCGCGGGGATAGCCCGTCGCCGGACGATCGCGCACGTCGCTCGCCTCGTCATAGCCCTCGTCGCCACCACCGCGGGGATAGCCCGTCGCCGGACGGCGGCGCACGTCGCGCAAATTCTCGTCGCGCTCGTGGACGTGGTCGTCACCGACGAAGGCGGCACCCTCGTCGCCACCACCGCGGGGATAGCCTGTTGCCGGACGGCCGCGCACGTCGCGCAAATTCCCGTCGCGCTCGTGGACGTGGTCGTCGCCGACGAAGGCGGCGCCGAGCGGCCTGAGGCGAACGTCGCTGGGGCGATCGTCGTCATGGCGGCTGTGCCTCCGCCGGCTGCGGCGACGTTCGCCATCATGCTCATGGCGGATGCGGTGCACTCTATGGGAATGCCCTTCATGGGAGTGCCCCCCATGGTGGGAATGCCCCCCATGGTGGGAGTGCCCTACATGCGCATGCCTCCCATGACGGCCGCCACGGAAGTGCACCTCATGCCCGCCAGCGTGCCCATGCCCATGCCCGCCGTCGTGCCGATGTCCATGCCCGCCGTCGCGCCCATGTCCATGCCCGCTGCCGTGCCCATGTCCATGCCCGCTGTCGTGCCCATGTCCATGCCCGCTGTTGTCGTGCCCATGTCCATGCCCGCCATGACCTTGCCCGCCACGCCCTTGCCAACCATGGGCTTGCCCGCCATGCCCGTACCAGCCATGTCCGTGCCCGCCATTCCCACCATGCCCGTGCCCGCCATTCCTACCATGCCCGTGCCCGCCAGTCCCACCATGCCCGTGCCCGCCATGCCCTTGCTCATGCCCGTGCCCGCCATGCCCGTGCTCATGCGCATGCCCATCATCCCCGCGCTCCTCCCTCTGACTCCTCCGACTCCTGCGCCTCCTGCGCCGATTATCACCGTCACAACCAGCGCCGTCGCCGACGCAAATCGCGCACCCGCAAGGTGGCTGCGGCATTGTCGTTCGCTCGCTCGCTCTATCGGTCCAGACTCGATCCGTTGCGCTCCGGCCCGGTTCCGAGGGGACACTGTATGCGACTTTGGGCAGGACACTGCGGCGCTGGCACTGGAAGGGCGATATTGAGCGACATTGATTTTGGATGGTGACGTGCCAAATCATTTTAGTATGAGAAGGCGTTTTCATACCTTTGTCAGTATACAGTACCGGTTATCAGAAATAAGTCCCAACCAGAAACACGTTTTCGCCCTGTACGGTACAGTACAGTACAGTACTATGTCGCGTTTACGGGCATGCCCGTACAGTACTGTACGGGTGCCGGCATTGGTTTTTTTCTGATGTTTTGACTGACGCTATGTATGATAAAGGTCAACTTCTTGACAGTATGATATCAAAAGTACAGTTCAGAGTCTGAATTCAGCTCTGAACTTTATTTTTGATTTCGTACTGTCAGTTCATGAACTGTACTTTTCGATCTGAACTTCAGACTGTACTGTACTGTAAACTTCTAAATATAAACAGTAGGTTTACCTTCATTTTACATGCATACCGCTACACAAGAAGTGCCGCCGATCGTTGACATCAGGCGTGGCTCATCGAGCGTCGGATGAGAAGAGGTCTCTCCTCACCTTCCCTCTTCCCTGCCTTCAATCAATGCAGTCAAGTAATAATATCCACCTGTACTGTCGTCTGCAATTCTGCCGCCTTTGCCCGCCCTCCACACACCCTTCTCCCGCCGCCCCACCATACTACCCCGATCTTTCTCAAGCGTAAAGCTCACAACAGTCCCACAAAATTCAACGCCCGCCTCCTCCTTACCATCGACACCCTCGCCCTCGCCCTGCCGACTGCGAAAAAAAGTAGGCCCACACCTCCCCGTCAACCCCGACGGCATCCTCATGTCCGACGAGAGCCTCCCACCGGCGCGGAGGTGCGCGGCCACGTCCAGGACGGCTATCTGAGGAGCGCTCCTCCTGCGAAAATACGCCGTGCGGCGAAAACTATTTTTCCCACGTCGTCCACGACGGGAGCGAGGGGGCGAAGTCTGTTTGTGCTAGCGTCAGGCGCCACAATTAGATGCTGCCTGTTGGCTGGCGTTGGGCTGGGGTGAGAACTATTGAATAGGGCATGGGGAGTTGCTGCCACTAGGCAAACAAACAAGCTTGCTTGTTTGTAAAACAAACGCTTTCTTGGGATTTTAGGAAAGCACGCGGATGTGGGGGCGGCGCAGCGCGTCGATCGAAGCAAGCAAGTCGCTTGTCAAATTTTGACACCTCAAAAATCCTAAAGAATCATCATTAAACCCGGGCTAAAGTCTATCATACTTGGGGGAATTGTTGGCTCAGAAACGAGGCCAAACCTTGCGTACTTTTATGTCTTCTTCGCCTGTCAGCGGCACCCTCCAGCTGAGCGGTGAAAGTTTTCCCTTCACGTTTAAATGACCATCGCGGTAGCGACCGATTAGTCAGGTCAAAGCAGTGAAGAGCCTCTCCGCGAGTATTATTCCTATTACGGCTAGTAACGGCTAGTAGGCCTACTAAGTACTTCACGAGCATATTTCTCTTTGCGGCTACAGTAGCAGGCCTAGTTGGAGGTTCGCGAAGTTACCCGCGAGCATTTTTCGTATTTGCGGCTAGCACACCTGCATAAGTCTTTCGCGAAGTACCAACTGGGTCAGCTAGTAGCAAGTATGAAAAATAGTCGCAGAGAATTTTTAACTACAAAGATCTGATGATGTCCATCTGTTTCGATCGATGGTTTTAGTAATCATTATCTTTCGTTTTATAGCAGCACACTAACCTCTACGGAAGGACCTCGAAGACGACGTCATCGCAGCTGGAGCCACGCTCTTCCATCTATTGAATTCGCAGCCGCCGGAGCATTGCAATGGACACACGGAAAGGTATAGCTTAACATCAGGTTATGAGGATAATATCCTCAAGTGCGTATTCTGCGTTTTCCTGCGTAGACGATCTTCGAGTGAGTAAGGAAAAGTAAAAGCAGTATCAGGACTCACAGACAGAGCTTCAGTTGTCCCCCATCCCACTTACAAGATCCATAAGATCGACCGACTTCTTTCGACTGGATCGTCTAGATGGTAAATGAGTAAAATGCTATAAACTCGACAGCTGTGCTAGTGAGCTAGCTCTGACTGCTTCAGGTCGGATCGCACCACATCATCACCAGCGCGAATAAAATACCAGTAACTAAGTCACAGGATTCGGCAATTCAGCGGCAGCACCCACTAGAACGCAGTCAACGGCAAAACTGCCGCAAACAAAAGTTGCGGCTTAACATAAACCAGTCCTGGAATATTCTTGCTACGCAACGCAAGCTGATGAAACATAATTCGCGCCAATAGCTCCGAATGTCACCATTCTGTCCAACAGCACATCATAAAAGCACCAGAGTTATGCTGTAAACATGTCTCTACGACTTGAGGCTTTCAAGACACACTCCACGGCTCAACGGAGTATCAACGCCTTTCCCGGAGAATCAACGCCTTCGTCGTCAGGACGCAAGACTTCCACATCTGGCGGAAAGAAAACATAAATCATGATCGTCTGCAAACGGCATGGCGGACATGCCCGACGCACAGAAATGAGGCCGCATTCAAGTGGCAGATATATTCGGCCAAGCAGAAAACGGTAATGGAAAATATATACCTAACTTCCTTCGCCGAGCAACTGCGCCAGAAGTGGATCATCACTCGTGCAGGGCAAAAAGTCTTCGACGTTTCTGCCGCCCCTTTCATGCACATGTTGTACGGTCGTCTTCATCAAAAGAGATGAGTTGGTCATGATGGCGAGAACTGCCTCTTCAATATCAGAAGACGACATTTTCGTTCCATCACGTGCTTTTGAGTTCAGACACCTCTGAGATGGGACCTGCCAATCATTAGAAAGGTTAGAGAAGTCCTTACCTAGCACATTCCGCGCATCAGCAAAAGAAGTCACCTTCTCGATTTCGGCCACAGGGCTTACTGCGAGTGATGCACGGAGAGGAGGTGCTGCCTTTGAGGACAAGTCGCGGTCGACGTTTTCAACGTTTGCTCCTATTTCAGCAGTACTCACACTTCTCGGTCGACCATTAGTAGCCTCCTCGTCACAAAATTTAGCAAGCAAATTCCCTTTCGGTTCAGGTAAGACTCTGTCGCAGTGTGCAAGCCCAAATCTTCCCTCCGCTTTACCCCTGCTAAGCTCATTCTTTCCACCTCTGTCCTCAGCACCAGAATCGACGAAATGGTTCGCATGCTTTCCATAGCTCGCCAAGGCCTCCGGCGTAACTGCACTTCTACTGCCGTTTTTGAATGAAGGCGGAGATCGCACGCGTGGCCGTTTCACTATTCCTGTCCTGGAAGGCGCAGCACACACCCCACCTAGCAGCCTCGAGTCGTCTCTCGGTCTGCCTTGGGAACTAGCCGCTCCCAGTTGCACACTTTCCGGAGCATCAGCCGACGATTTCGAACTCGATCTTTGAAACAAACCACCCAATACAGACTGACGGGGAGACGACGCACATTGCTGTAGCTGCTGCTCATCTGCCAACTCGCAGCTCATCGGGCTTTCAAGCGGGACAGGCAGCGAATCAAAGCGAAGGTGTGGCAAAGACTGTAGTGGGTCGCCACCGGCAAAGTTCAGACAAAACGAGGGCGGATGTTCGTCAGGAAGCGCTCTCACTCCATCCCAGTTCGCTGGCGCTGGAAATGACATGCCATAGTCCGGTTCTCGCGGCGGCGGTAGCAAAACAGTAGGACTGGGTGCTTGGTTGTCCGTCCCGAGCCTCTGCAATGGCGGCCCCAGAGTTCCAAGAGCCGACCATCCTGGGCTCTCCCCTGGCTCGACCTCACAAGGACCCTGCTGTGCCCCGTGGCGCGAGGGACAGGAACTGCCATCGCCCCTCTGCTCTCTCTTCCCCAGAATGCTAGGGCTCTTTCCGATGGTCGACTCATCGTCATCCCGCGAGCTATAATCGAAAAGACTCGCATCGTCAGCACTCTTTTGACCTGATAGCGGCGCTGCATCAGAAAACTTTCCAGCGTGGCCTGGCATCCAGGCATTCTGCTTCTTCACATCAGGACTCCACATCCTCGCATCAGTCTCGCCTTCTCGCCTTATCTCTCGACCAGCACCCGCCCAGTGCTCCTCCTCTCGCTCGACCTCTCCTTTAGCGCCCCCATGCCCTTCAGACCTCTCACCAAGACGGCCAAACACCTGATCGGCCAATGGGCTCGCAGTATTGCCGCCATACACTGGGCCCCTCACGCCCCTAACATCAGGACTCCACCGGGCTGCGTCACCAGGGCTGTTCCTCCACGACATGTCCCCTCCACCATCCAAGCCCTCTTCCCAACGGCTTCTGTGAATCTCAGGCCTTGTTGGATCGCGTTCTCGATCTCGCTCCCATCCATCCGCACTCTCCCCTGCCATTCTCTCTTCCCCGTGCAAAAACTTCCGGGCGGCCGGAGGACTGCTACCGCCCCGATTCCACGGACTGTGACTCGCCGCCCCTCCCGGTGGCATCCCTCGTCCCCGCAAACCCCCCCTCAGACCTCTACCCGGACTTGCCGCCTCGCCAAAATCGTTCCTGCCTCTTCCAACAGTCTCGTCCCCACCCTCGCTCTCCCTCGCTCTCGCCCTGATCCACTCCTGCACCTCCTCTTGCGGCGTCATCTCGCCGTCGTGCAGGAACATACAGTCCTTGCCCTTGCTTCTCGCACACGGCTTCGGCACGTACCCGCACCGCCTCGCGCCGCAAAACCAGCGCAGTTGCTCCCACGAGTGCGCGAAGCCGCAATTGCGCCGCTCCTTCTCGCTCTTGCCACACGGGCCCGCCCACTGATTCCTGCAGCGGATGAGGCCGAAATTGGCGCGGTCCTTCGGGTACGGCAGGTACGTGTTCGAGCGCAGGTCGGTGAAGAAGGCGCCCAGGGCCGGCGTCCAGACGGTCGGCGGCGGGCGCGGGACAGAGAGGGGCGTCAGGGGCGGGAAGTTCATTTTTGGGGGGCTAAAAGCACAGACGCTCTCCACTCTCCGACAGATCGACGACGAAAAGCAAGGATGAAATTGGTATGCTAGAGGACGAAAAGCGGCGGAAGACGATAAGGATGTGGTGGACAGCGAGGATATAGGACGGGGAGGGGGTGCCACGACGACGGCGCCGTCGGGAAGATAAGAAAAGGACGAGGGAAGTGGTAGAGAACGGAATGCGCCGCAGGCGAAGCTGCTGTTGGCGGAGGGCGCGAGCCAGCGGACGCGACCGCCTCCAGACTTTCAACGCAGCAAAGCGCAGGCAGCAGGCTCGTCGCTGGTGCGGCGGAGGGGCGGTCTTTCGTGCGTGGGTGGAAGGCGCCAACGGGTTAGATGCGATCGACACCGTGACCGCCGGCGTCCGTCGTGGGTGGATCAAATTCGATCTTAGCAAAACGATCGTCGGGCTTCGAGGGAGGGCTGCACGGAAATTGTACCATTGTGCTGCATGATCTCATAGCTATGAGAATGACGTTCTCATAGCTATGACTGCACAATGATGACATAATTTCTACCGTAAGCTCTAATAAGTACAGTAAGTCTTACACAATGACATTGTGTAAGACACATTGTGTAATGTGTGAGAGTATCAAAAAAAGAAAATAAATAAGAGGAGATCGGTAACGCTCTTATGATACTAGGGCTTCGCTAAGGTGCGTGGAACTCCGGACAGTAAGTACGTCTCAGACTCCGCCACGACAAGCACGCTTG
>JAULCF010679357.1:0-10201 GCA_032361265.1 Devaleraea mollis | reverse complement strand
CTGGAGACTGAAAATATCGGTTTTATTTACTTTTTACTATGAATCTTTTAATTTTCGTGGAAAAGATAGTCCATAATCATTCTTCCAACTTCTTCTGAACGAGCAAATTCCAATTGCTTTGATGCCTGATTAGGCAAATACAAAATATAAGGTACTTTTAATAAATCTTTGTGCAAACCACCATGTCCTCCCTTATAATTACCTACAAATAATTCATAATCAGCCGCTAAATCATAGCCCTTTTTACTACAAATTAAAATATCTCCTACATCGGGTTTGGACATCAATTCGTAAAGCCTATAAATAGCATCAGGATATTCTGTTTGGACGGTATGCACCAACCAAGTATCAGCAAAATAAAACTGATTATCTAATAATTTTGAAGCTAAAGTATCTCTGTCATATCCCAAAGGGTCACCGTTTATAGGCCTATAAGCATAACCATTTTGATACTTCCTGATAGTTGCAGTTTGGTCGTCTAATTGCACCCAAATTGTTGAATCATTTTGTTGGGCAGCCAATAAACCTATTCCTTCTTGTTGGGCTAGAAAATGAAGTAAATTTTTATCTCCTTCAGGCGTTGAATAAGTTTGTAATTGAGGGCTTAATAATTTCTTTCGCCAACTTAATTTAGTGTCTTTTTCTATAGGATTACGCAGATACAAATAAGCACTTAAATTGCCATTAATGACAAAATAACCGTCCTTGCTTTCAAATTCCGATAAAGGTGTTGCTAAAGCATCCGTTAATAAATGAACAGATGTTCCTCGTTCTAATTCTAGACCTACCCCTTGCTTAAAATTATTTCTTAAATCTATATTTTGATGGACATCAGAGATGCCATGGTCCGTAATAATAGCTAGGGCACGGGTCTCACTTTGTCCTAAATTATCAATTGTTTGTACAAAATTACCAATCAAGCTATCAATATGGGTTAATAAAATAGAATAATCAGCAGTTGTCCCATGGATATGATTCATTGCATCCAAAGAAGGCAAAGTAACCCACTGTACTTTCGGATTGCCTTTTAATTGTTTTTTGGCAAGCTCCATGGCATAGGTTTCATGCTCAAAAAAGTCAGCGGTAATACGTTTGCCGAAATAGGGAATGGCTGCTAAAAATCGGAAAAGAGGCGTATATTCAAATTTAGAAGTAGTGTGCCGCCAACCTGTCATTGTCGATTCTTTCACGCCCTTATTCATGTACGAATTAATCGAACAAGTGTATTGGTCATCGCTTAATTCAAAGATGTTTTTTTGCTGGGAATTTATATCTTGATTCATGTGAATATTGGTGCGTCCAACATAATTTCGGAGGTTGCCTTTTTCCAAATTTCGGTCAAACCAACGTAAGCCATAAATGCCACTAGTAGATGCGTCTTTCCCTGTAATAAAAGGATAAAACGCATAACCTGTCATACTCGGAAAAGCACCAATTCCATTTTTGATATACGTACCTGACTGAATGAGCTTTTTAAGGTTTGGTAATTTATTTGCTTGTAAATTTTGTTCAAAAATAGATTGCGATAAGCCGTCTAGTAATAGAATGGAAATAGTATTGCCTGTAGTCTTTGTATGTTTTTCCTTATAATTATAGGGTTTATTAACAACGTAACTAACAATTGTTAATAAACCGATGAAGAGACAAAAACTAATGACAAGAGCTAGGCTTATTTTTTTTAGCAATTTTTGGTGTTTCTTATGAATTTATTGGCTTCCTCTTATTCTATTAATTTAGCAATAATAAGAGTTGTATTCATTGATAATAAATTTTTAATTATCCTACTGCTTCAACCATTTTTTAAATTTATTTTTAGCATGCTTATTTATTTTTTCCATCAAAGTAATAGCCAAACTTGGGTCTTGTCCAGCAACAAAACTCCCAGTTTCTTCCAAACCATTTTGCAAATATTTCAAACTATAGGTCTGTCCAATAACTAACTGATTCAATAAATTATTTTCTTTGGTAGGCATTGTTCCATTGATACTAATAATTTTATCGTTTTGGTTAATACCTGCTTGATAAAAAGGATGATTCTCCGAAACAGCAGATTTTACCGTTGCGCCATCTTCGGCATAACTCACCCGAATAGTAGCTGCTTGACCAATATTTTCTAATTGTAAATTGACCCCGAATTCCTTTAATAATTGCTGCGTATTAGGTAATTGACTATCATAAATATATTGAGCAAAAAAAGATTTAGCGAAAGCGGCATCTCCTGTAATAGTCGCCAAAGCCTTTTCAATATCAGGAATTTGGTAAGGAATTTCTGTTTTGCCAAAATGTTCCCACATATAACTCATTAAATCGTCCAAAGAGACATTCTCAAATTGAGCACGTAAAGTCAAATCCAAAGCCAAACCTAAATAAGAACCATAAGAATAATAGCTCACAAAAGTATTGCTATAATTATTTGGGTCAATAGATTTTGCCGCATCCACAAAAGGCGCATGTTGACTCATTTGAATCGGATTACGATATTTTCGACCAGGAGAATTCGTTACATAATTAATCATACCTGCTAATCCACCGATATATTCTTCGGGTGTAATAATTCCTGCTCGCACCAAAGTCAATCTAGTATAATAACTCGTAAATCCTTCCGCAAACCATAATTCTCCTGACATGTTTGCTTTGTCAAAATCAAATGGTTCCAAAGATTGTGGCCGAATTCGCTCGACATTCCAGCAATGGAAAAACTCATGAGAAACAGTACCAATTACGCCTTTGGCATTATTGGCTAAACTTCCCTTACTCGTACAAACAGTAGAATTTCGATGCTCCATTCCGTCGCCACTAACCCAAGGATTATACATACATAAAAAGGTATATTTTCCATAATCGTAATTGGGCAAACCGCCATAAACAGCTTTTTGTTCTTCCACTATTTTTTGCACCCAATCGGTATAGTCGTCTAATTCTTTATCGGTTCCTTCGTGGTCCATTGCCACTTCAATCGTGTATTCTTTACCATCAGAATCAACCGTAAAACTGCGAAAGTCTATATCTCCAATAATCGTTGGACTATCAAAAAAGTAAGCATAATTAGGGGCATAGAATTTATTAGGAGTTAATTTTTTCAACTGTGTAGCGATTTTCCAATCGGGTCGTTTACTCAAATCAAAGCTAATTTCCACAGGTCGTTTAGGCATCTCTTTTCCATAAGCAAAAGTTGCGGGCATATTCATGTGTACTTTTCGATTATCGACTCCTGCATAAGTACCGTCTGCTCGATTGGCAAATAAAGTATATTGGAAAGTAACATGTCCATCATGTCCTGCGATTTCCCATTCGTCCGCTAATCGCTTATAGACATTCAATACGTTTCCTTGACTATCAGTTGCTTTGACATCATAAACATTTTTAGCAAAACTATGAATGGCATAACGACCGGGAGAAGCGGTGGGCATGTGAACGATTAAAGCCTTTTGTGGCAAAGAAGGAAAGTCAATCGTAATATCAATTTCGTGGTGTTGAACATTATCCAAATTGACTTGATATTGAATGGGGTCTTGGGCAAAAAGAGTAATAGTGGTAAAAATAATCGTAGCTAATAGGAACAGTCTAGAGGTCATAAAAAATGCGTTTAAATTAGTGCAATGACCAAATTTAAACGCATTTTTAGAATAATTTGCTTTTTAGCCTAGAAATAAACTTAATTCTGTTCTAGTACGCAAGTAATCCCTGCCGATTCGGCATTACTACAAGCCGATTCCGCATTAGATGGAGAAAGGTCGTAATTAGAAATATTCGTTACTTCGCCCGTTTGGTCATCCGTACAAGTACAAATATATTCCTTATCGCAGGCACTAAAAATAGCTACGAATGTGAGTAAGGCGATTAATTTTAAAGATTTCATATTAATAAATTTTAAGTGGGTAATGAATTAATTCTATTCTGATAAGCGGTCGCCTTCTTTGTCCAATAACTTCCAAATTTCGACCATCTGTGGAATTATTTTTTGGTCTTTGTAAGAACTAATATTCGTCATAAAAATGCGCCCATATCCTTTTTCTTTATCAAAACTCATAAAGAGGGTTACTCCATAATTTCCGCCATTATGCCCAGCTTGTTGTCTGTTTAATTCCCACATTAAGCCTTGGTTTCTGGTATCGGATGATGGTGATTGATTAGGGCTTAACTGAGGTTCAATCATTGTTTGAAAGGCAATTTCTGGCAATAAGGTAGCTATTCCATCATTATTTTTTAGCAGCGCCATCATATATAAACTAAGGTCGAAAAGCGAACTTTTTAAACCGCCCGATGGATATAAACTACTTTGATAAGCAGGCACTTTTAATTGACTTTGGAAATAAGTAGTGGCTTCTTCCGCATTATTAGTTGCCTCAAAATTCCATTGCGTTTGATACATGGATAATGGCGCTAAAATTTGTTCTTGTACATAATTTTCAAAAGGTTGATTTACTGCAAGGCTAATAGCATAAGCCAATAAACTAGCGCCTAAATTACTGTATTGATACTGACTACCTGGTGCAATTTTTAGAAACCTCTTTCTATCATATTGACTACCTTCAGAACTTAAGGCATCCGTTAAAAAATCGCCTAATGGACTGCGCTCATTTTTTTCCCATTCTTTAAAAAACTGATAATTTTCTTTGCCGATATCCTTTTGATTAAAATCAAAAGATTCGTTTAAGAACACACTCCGATACTCAATGTCCCCATCATCAATACTGGAAGTATGAGTAGCTAAATGCCGAATTGTAATTGGTACATTTGGATGATTTGGATTTTGAATACTAAAAGGAAATATTTCATTTAACGGCGTGTTCAAACTTAATTTTTGCTGTTCAATGGCTTTCATTAAAGCGATACCAATAAACGTTTTAGTAAGAGAAGCAATATTTTGTTGAGTAGTATTGGTATAAGGTGTTTGATTGGCAATATCTGCATAACCAAAGGTTTGCTCAAATAAAATTTTATTGGCTTGAACAATCGCTACAGCAAAGCCTGGTAATTGACCATTTTTATAAATATCTGCTAGTTGTTGGTCTAGACTATCTGTGGCATTATAATTTGGAATGAAGGCGGCTTTATTACAGGCAGTTGATAAAACAAGCGCAGAGCATAATAAGGCAGCGGCAATTAGCTTTTTCATAGTTTTGGATGATTTCAATTTAACTAAAAATGAGTTCACCCTGCAAAGTTAGGCGTGGAGATTGATAGAAAATTGTACGTTTGGGACAAGAGAGAAGAAAGTTAGCGGAGGGAGGAGGGCAAGGGGCTAAGGAATCAGCCTTTAGCTGTCCAAAAAGTATGTTGCCCACCAATATCTTTTTGTTGGTAAAATAATTTTTTAGGTGTCAACCCAGTAAAAGATTGGATGTTTTTGATGAAAGCAGACTGGTCATAATATTGACTTTCGTAGGCAAGTTGCGTTAAATTGAGTTGTCCTTGATGTTTTTTATAGAGTTGTAAAGCATTCCGAAATTTTACTAAACTGGAAAATCCTTTTACATTATGAGCTAAATGCCGATTAAACATGCGCAGTAAGGTCTTTCGACTAATATGGAGTTGTTTCGCAAAATCATTGACAGATACAATACCATTTAAATCCATAATTTGCTCCGTCACCCACATGAGGTCATTTAATTGGAAAGGTTGGTAATGCCTTAAGAAAAAAGCGTCGAGTAGGTCTCTTTTGGTTTCAATAGTAGTAGCTTCGAAAACAGCTTCCGTCATTTGCCAAAAGGTTGGACCGTAATAATCAAAATTGGTAATAGTTTCCTTAATCAATTGATGCAACGGTACATCAATAAAATGATTAAACCCCATGGGTTCAAAAATGATTCCTAATTTATTAATACGCCCTTGCATCGTTACTTCTCTACTGGTTTGAGTAGAAAAAGTAAGGATAGAAGATTGTTTGGATAGGTAACTAGGTAAAGTAAATCGCTTCTGTTGATTCCATTGAATGGTGGAATGTTGAAAAACATTTAAGGCTACTCTATAATTGGGATAATAGGTAAAAGTTCGATTAAAATTATCGTCAAAAGTTTGATGAAAATAATAATAAGCAATATGAGGTTGTAACAAAGGATGCCTTGGCTGAATGCTAGTAAATTGTTCTTTTAATGTATCCAATCGAATTATACCTTAATTAATAGAAAAGATTACTCACCTCAAAGTTCCATAAAATGAAGCTAAGATGTTGAGTAAGGAAATATTATTCTATCACATCACATACAAACAGACTCAATTAGCAAACAAAACTATCTGCAAATAACTCTAGAAATTACTTCTGAAAATTCTGCCGTTTCTGGATTTTTTAACTTTAAGATACCACCGACTTCTTCCAATTCCCCTTTTTTAACCAATAGTTGATTGACTTCCATTTTAAAAATCTTTTCTTCTTTTTGGTTACTGCCTTCTATCACATAATCATATACCGCAGTAATAATTTTATCTTTATTAATGGTCCCTATTAAAGTACCTTTAGCAGAATCTTTTCCTGTTGGCATCCAATTATACGTTCCCGTCACCTCCTTTCCTATAATGGTTAATTTGACCGTAGTCTTAGCATTAGTATTGCCCCCAGATGAAGTGGCAAAACAGTAATTATTGGTTAATACGGTTCCTTCTGGTTCTTTAATTTCAGTTGTTGGTTCGTTAATCTTCGTTGTTGGCTCATTAGCAGAGTCAGTTGTTTTTGACGCTGAATCATTTTGGCAAGACCATAATAATGAAAAGGTAAGAAAAAGAAATAATAGTCTCATGTGAAATTTATTTTTAGGCAATTTTAATGAAGGCTTAAAGATAGTTTATATTTTTAAAATTTTAACTCATTCTAAAAGAATCAAATAAATGAACCCACATTATATCAATCAATACAAACATAATAAACAACAATCTACCTTCCAAATTAGGATATGGAACTACCCAATTTAAATTACCCGTTAATGATGATTCCAACTTAGATTTACAATGGGCTGTTCAATATTTAGATTTTTCTGATGCTCAATATGATGAATGGCGTAGTAATGGTATTTTGGGGTCAGCTGGTTGGACAGTAGATAGAGACTCTTTGTTAAACGATGCTGGAATACTAATAACATCAACTATTACTATACATTACGAAAAAATATAAATTACAAGGTTCAAGAAAAGAAAATCTAAACTTTGATAATAATTTGGCAGTGCTTGCCCTATACTGCAAAGTCTAATTACATGCCTAGGGGACATTTTTGATTATTGTTCGATTTTACCCGAACTGGCAACAGATAAGACAACTCCATAAAAAACATTCACTTTTCCTACCGTTAAATCTTCTTTTCCATCATTTGTTGGTAAATTCGCTATTCTTTTAAAACTTTTTGCGCATTGGCGAATTTTACCTTTAATGAATTATTACAAAATACTTTTTTTAACCATTTTGAGTTTGGTTGCTGGAACAACTTTACAAGGACAAGAAGTCATGTTTCCAGAACCATTATCTGCCCGTCCTGCCAACTACGACATTAGTGTAAAACTAGATGCTGAGCAGAAAACGATTCTTGCAGAAGAGTCCATTAATTGGAAAAATATCTCGCCTGATACCATTCATTTTTTACAATTTCATTTATACTTAAACGCTTTTAAGAATACCCAATCGGTCTTTGTACAAGATGCGGGTGGGAACTTAAGAGGGACGGATGCAGCCAATCTGGAAGATAAAGATTGGAGTTGGATAAATGTCGATAAGCTAACAGATGAATCGGGAAAGGACTTGACGAATAATTTGGAATACATACATGCGGAAGATAGCAATGAGCATGACCAGACCGTTTTACAATTAAATTTAACCGAACCACTTTTACCAGGAGAAGCCATTAATTTAAAAATGGATTGGTCCTCTAAAATTCCAAAAGTTAGAGTACGGACGGGGTATAGTCGAAATTATTTTTTGAATGTACAATGGTATCCAAAATTGGGAGTTTATGAACCTAAAGGAATGCGAGGAAGAGCTGAAAGTGGCTGGAATTGTCACCCTTATCATGCCTCCGCAGAGTATTATGGCGACTTTGGAAATTATAATGTGGATTTAACGGTTCCAAAAGATTTTAAGGTAGGGGCAACGGGTGCTTTATTTAAAGAAAAAGAAAATGCGGATAGCACCAAAACCTTATGGTTTCATGCAGAAGATGTAATTGATTTTGCTTGGGTCGCTTCTCCAGAATTTCAAATTATTGAACAACAGTGGAAGCATGTAAAAATTAGATTATTCATTATTCCAGAATATAATTGTTGTATTGAACGATATTTCGAGTCTGCTAAATATAGCCTAGAATATTTTGATGAAAATCTAGCGACTTATCCTTTTAATACGTTGACGATGGTCGTGCCTCCTTTTCATGGTATTAATTCTGGTGGCATGGAATACCCTACCTTTATTACGACCCCTGGGACTTATGCCTTTCCAAGCAATATCCGTTCCCCTGAATATTTTGTAATTCACGAATTTGTGCATCAGTATTTTATGATGATGATTGCGACCAATGAACAAGAAGATGCGTGGATGGATGAAGGTTTTACGTCTTATTATAAATCTAGAATCTTAGACCACTATTATGGCGATAAAAATTCAGTCGTCAATTATGATTTTTTCCACATGGGCGCGATGGAGTTTTTTCGTAGCCGCTATTTAGGAATGGAAAACAAGAAAGTCGCCGAAATCCCTCGACCGGGATGGGAATTCCCGCATGGAGGCTATCGAGATTTAGCTTATGCTAAAACGGCAATGGTTTTAAGAACGTTGGAAGGAATTATCGGACTAGAAACGATGGATGATGTCCTAAAGGCTTATTTTGAAAAATGGAGTTTTAAACATCCTGGCGGTCAAGATTTTATTGATGTCGTGAATGAAGTAGTCACTCAAAAACATGGAGCCGAATTTGGCGAAAACATGGATTGGTTTTTTGAACAAACTTTATATGGAACCGACGTTTGTGATTATTCCGTTGCTAGTATCTCTAATCGAGAAGTACAAAGAGAAGCTTATGGTATTTTTGACCATAAAGGCATGAAAGCAACGACTAAAGCAATCAATCAAGACAAAAAATATAAATATAATTCAAGGGTTGTCTTAAATCGTTTAGGCGAATTAAAATTCCCCACAGAAGTATTGGTTCATTTTGAAAACGGTGACGAAAAATTAGAAAAATGGGACGGTCAAGGCAGAGCTTTTGATTTCGAATACAAAAGCGATCATAAAATTGATTGGGTAAAAATTGACCCCGAACAGAAGCTATACATGGATATTAATTTTTTGAATAATAGCCATAGAGTAAAAGAAGAGAAAAAGACGGTTTGGAAATATGTCACCGAATTTATGGTGAAAGTGCAGAATGCCTTACAAGGAGTTAGCATATTTGCATAGTTCGGACGTTCCTTTCGGAGCAAAGCGAATAAATAAGGAATAGATTTTCAATACTTTTTTTAGATACTACAAACTTCTGAATGGGGTGGTATTTTGAAAATTGAAAATTGAAAATTGAAAATTGAAAATTATTTATGAATTTTATAACAGCATATACATCAGGTTTAAAAACAATTTTTAGCAAGGGCAAACTTTGGTTATTACTCTATGCCCTAAACCTTTGTTTGCCATCTTTTTAGCCTACCCACTATCGGGCTTTTTAGGAACAAAGCTAAGCCATACTTTAGCAGCAGATACCTTATTCGACCGTTTTGATTTTGCGCTAAGTAATGATTTTATTAATGAATATGGAGATGCTTTCGGAGTGGTGATGAATCAATCAGTAGTTGGGATTGGCTTGTATTTATTATTATCTGTATTTCTAGTGGGTGGTATTTTAAATGTATTAAAGGCAAACGAAAAAGTATATAGCTTAACGAATTTTTGGAGTGGAAGTGGTAAGTATTTTTGGCGAATGCTACGATTGACTGTCTACTTTTTATTGATACAAATCGGTGTATTGGTTTTATTTTATATGCTGTTTTCTACCTTAACGGAAGGAGGTTTAGAGCGTTTTCATAACGAAGGGGAAATCATTCAAAGAGGTTTGATCATTTTACCATTCTATTTATTGGTGGCGACTATCTTTTTTATGATACATGATTATGCGAAGATTCATGTAGTCGCAACAGATAAAAACCTTTTGTTTCAACCAATTCGACAAGCTTTTGGTTGGGTTTTTAGAAATTTTTCTCAGACTTTTTTACTATATCTTTTGAATTTGGG
>JAULCF010679246.1:0-10204 GCA_032361265.1 Devaleraea mollis | reverse complement strand
TCATCAACGTTCCCGCCGCTGAGCTCCTGTCGTCCCGGCACTAACCAAGGGCGCACACTGTCGAAGGTCCACGTCGCGGATCCTGAGCGTTACCGTAGATACTTTACGGCGATACCTGAGCAGGATGCAAAGTAAACCGCCGCTGTGTTTTTCGAGCGGCAAGGATCGTGCCAGGTTCGGTGCAGATACCGAGAACAGCGAGAATTTTGCTGAATCCCCTGTGAAGCTATCGGCTCTTATTTTACCTCGATAATGAGCTTGCCTTGGTTGTGGCAGATATTGAAATCAAGATTGGCTTCTGCTGAGTCCCGGCCCTTTATCGTAACGCCCCTTCACTGCGACCACTCATCGTCCGATTCCGTCACATTTGACTGCTAATTCCTCCGCAGCAAAAGACGCCGCCATTGAACTTGGCCACTACGCCGCAGTACTCGGACCTCATCAAAGTTCCCACCGCTGAGCTCCTGACGTCCCAGCACTAACCAAGGACGAAGACTGTCGAAGGTCCGCGTCGCTGAGCCTGAGCGTTACTGAAGCAATTTTGCGGCGAGACATGAGCGGTCCGTTGTGTCACGTAGACGACGGGAGCACTGCCTGGAAAGCTAAACCGAGAAAAAAGAAGCATAACAGTCATGTAATCGGTGGCAAGACTTGCAGGAGAAAAAAACGAGTTAGTCAAGGACTCGGGAGGGGCAGGAACCTCGGGATTAGCTCAGATATTCCGGGTGACTATGTATCAGGTGACCGCGTTTTTGTTCGTGAGAAGGATTCTGGGAAAAACATTTACAGCGGTATCGTAGAAGGAGGTTACAAGGAATGATTGGAGGTAGGTGTTAATGACGTGCAATGGGGAGATGGCGATGGAGGTGTTTGGGTTCATAAGGAGAGAACGTCGTTGTATGAGATTGCGTGGGAAGTGCGGAGAATGACCTTCGACAGAATGGAGGATCTCCACGATCGCAACGTGAAAATGAAGAGGAGAATATGAAGCCTATCCTCTTGCCTGTTTATGTGGAGAAATTTATTACTCAACGTGACAATGAGAGACAAGGGAAGCTTGACGCTGAAACGAAGATGGCAGAACATTGTGCCACTGCTGAGGAAGCGCTTTCAGAGGTCACTAAATTGCGTGGAATCTGTGTCGAACGCGGAGCTAAGGTGGTTGATCTCGTCTCACAACATCGTGAAAAGAGTGCCGAGGAGGAGAACTGGAAAGAGGAGACTCGGCTCGAGACGGCCAATTTGCGTGTTGTCCGCGACAAAGCTGTTAGTGAAGCGAATAACCGTGAAGAAAAAGAAGCTCTTACCCTCGCACATGCGTTGGAAGAGAAAGCGCTGGCTGACAATAGAGCCGATGTACTAGATAGATCACTGTCTCAAAGAAACGAAGAGCTTAAAAAAGCTCGCGAAAATGTTGACCGACTTAAGGCAGAGATCATGAAGAGAACTGTTGGCAGGGAAGAGGTTGACATTTTCCTGGAAAGGTTTACAAGGACTTTTGATATTGAACCGACCAGGACGGAGTGCATCGACGTGGACAGGTAAGATAATTTACCTGAACGATTCCAAGAAATGGAAAAATACGTCAATGACCACTCGTGTGCTGGAGACGAATTTTCGGGATTCAGTACCAGTTGGTTGGCTCCCGCATTTGAGTTGATGTTGGAGCTCAGAAGCAGGGGACCATCGTAGTCCTGGCCAGACACGCCTTTTATTTATATCGATTCAAGCATGTGTTGTGATCGCCCTGGCGGATGCGGGTGAGCTCTCGAAAGGTGTTGGTTCGAACGCTTTGAAGTCCAACAGTATGATAAAAGCGTGCACGAACTATTTCTATCATACCATTGGCAAACTTTGGGATGACGTCAGAGTGAGTGGTCCGACAAGGACAGCTGTCCTGGGTGCATCACCTCTCAAGAAGTTTTGATGATCTGGATTACCATCGCGACGTACTGCTGCATTACTGTCTCCACCTCTTGCTACACGCTACATCTAACCTAAGCATTCTCTTCGTCCGTTCGTTGTTGCCATCAGGCTCATTCCCTGTTACCACCTGGTCCTTCTCTGCTGAGCGTTGTTGGAAGCGTCATGCAAGGCTTCGAGGTTACGGACTTCCTTGTTCACAACCTGTTTTCGGACTTCCCCGTCTACGCTGAGGCTCGGTGGAAGATAATACGTGAACCTGAAGATGAGGAAGGGGCTGCCCACATACATGTATGTGGCTGCAGCCAACCTAAGCCCGCCAAGCTACAACTGTAAGAACTAAGTCAAGAAATAAAAGGAAGGTTGCCGTCGAGACTGCAAGAATACAGTCATCCGCACAAGTTCATAGCGCAAGTGAGAAGTGGTGGGTGTTCGTCATGCACGGCTTCGTATACGTGGACGCCAGGGAAAACGTGTTAGAGCGGCGTGCCGTTGTCTCTGTGCAGTACATGGATGACTGGAAAACGGGAAAGAATGGAAACGAGAGAGTGACCGGTGATTCATTTTATCCTGGAGCCAAGGCAGAGGTGGTTTTCTATTTAAAAATGTCCGGGAAGGGGCATGGATTATAGATGAAAGAAGTAGACGTTTATGATAATGCTGTCCACGTGCGTCTAATGAGCGCAACATTGCCTGCTATGGCTTGTGGTGGTTCTGGTGCATGCCAGGTTCCATATGTCACTGCTGGGCAGTGTGATGGCTCGAGTGATGAAATTGCCGGGTTCCCGGGAAGCTTTGTCCCAACCATAGTTGCCTCGCCCAACATGGACATGCGTGTCAATTCTCTACACGAGGAGATGAAGATTTTGCGCAGTACTCTTAACTCGCAGAGATCCGCTTTTTTACTGTCCTGTTCTGCTGGGAACGAATTGAAGTCACGGTTGCGCGTACTCGGTGTTTCCAGAATTCTGAAATGCCTGCCAGCTTCTCGTCCTCCAATTGAGCTCGAGAAGCGTTACAAGTTTTCATTAAGTCCGACGCAACTAGATGGCTGCGATGTATGCGGAAATGCGGAAGTGGAGGTTTTATGGGGTGACGCTACGTTTCCCGAGTTCCAGGACTTAATGACTCAGTCAGTACATCCAGTAGAATCCGATGTGGGAGGAAGGGCCTAACTTAATACAAGTCACCAAGCTGTGTCCTGCTACAATCCCTTGAATCCGCAACAGCAGTCTATCGTTTTTCCCTTTCTTTCGGACTTCTGTGATACTGTTGGAATGTCTTTGTCGCAACGTGTTATTGACGTGTTCCGACCGCCGAGGCTCGAAGCTGCAGTGCCATACATCCTCGGCTCATCGGAAATGGTTCGAGGAAATGAGAACGGACTCGGGCCACGTCGTCGCGATGTTTTTCTAGGGGTCTGCCACACATCTTTGCAAGTTCGAATGAATCTGCGTCCAGTTTCACCAGACTTAAATGTGCCCATGTTGTGCCTAGGTAAAAGTTCTCTTAATGCCGAGACAATGGAGTCCAATAACGACTTTGGGTTGGTGGATGGCAAATCACGAGACATTTTGGAAGGAAGTCATGCAAGAAGTATATCTGGTACAGGTAGGAGCAGCAGGTTCCGATTGAAATGGATTCACTTCGGTTGGAATAGTAAGAAAGGCTCAGCTGTTTCTGGTGTGTACGGAAAGATTACTGCGATCGTGTCCATTGTTTTCATAAAAGACAAAAAACTGTCGGCAAGCGCATTGTCTAGTTGGACACCCGTGTCTGAGGAGGCAGAGAATGGAAATGGAGGAGCCCACGCTTCAGTCCAAGCTTTAATGGAAAAACTATTGTGCACTCCCATATCGGGGTGACTGGGAAAATTGATATTGCTTGTGTTAAATTTATCATGTTTCAAAGATTTGCGCTACGTCGGCCCTATGTGGAATGGACTATTCTGTAAGAGTGCTAATTGTCGCGGTTTTCAGAACAGGAATCGTCTCCGAATGAGAATCGAAAGCGCTTTGCCGAAGGTTCTTCTTTTGTTTCATTCGCCAGTTTCTCATCGACAATGTCATTTTCCGCTCCTGTGGAATCCATCAGTCCGTTGTCATAGTCCCTCTTGCCTATGAATATTTTAGCCGCTATTTCTTTCTGTGCCTGGGAGTCAAAGTACTCGTAAAGCTTCCCTACAAGCTCTGTGTTGGAGATGTGTCCTGTTTTTGGGGCCGGTGGTAGTTCCTTCTTAAGACCGAACAGACCTGCGAAATTACCAACTGATACCGGCCTGATATTGTTCTTGTTCGTGGTGACAAAGAACATCTGAAAATGCGCCTTATCCTTCGCGAACGCTGCTTCCGCACTGCCAATGTCTACCTCACTACCTTCCGGTTTCACCTCCAGGTAGTCTTTCGTGATGAAAAGTAGTGAACGTGCGAATGATATGATCGTGAAGATCGCGTTCTCATGAACTGGCAGTAACTGTGACGCTGATGTACATCCCAGAGCAAGATAGTCACGCTCGACAGATAGGATGTCTTATTTGGAGATGTAACCTACACTTGGAACGGTCTCGTAATCACTCGCGCGCATGGCCTCGGGCGTGGCGGGTCCTGGCACCACGAATTTATGGAATGTGAAACATACCGTGAACTATGGATGTTCACTCTGCAATTGTTTGAAAATGGCCTTGTTCGCATCGTTTATCTCCTTGGGTGTGTCATACGGCTCGTCTTTGGTGTTGCAATAGCTCTTCAGTGGGACATGGAAACCCTGATAGGTTCCTGAGATGCAGTCGTCTAATACAGTTAATTTGACGCGAGGGGCAGTTAGTGTCGTGGGGAGGGAGTTGAACCACTCTCCTTCTGCATTGCTCGTGGCCTTCCTTCTTACAGAATTCATTTGAAGTCTCCTGGTACCGTGTCGACTCGTTTTATTCAGGAACACCATTGACTGCGCCGCTTGCATGCGCTGTCACTTGATCGTTTGACGTTGTAGGAGAACGAGACGCCTCATTGCCACTGACGTCTTCAATACCTCAAGAACTGGCTATGTGTTACTTCTTTCCAAACTCGACGGAATAGCCGGGTACCTTGAACTTCACGAGAAGCGACAAGCAGCATAATCGTTCTAGAAGAATGGGCCTGGCACGCACTCGTCGCTCGCGGAAAACGATTCTCTCCATTTTCATGTACGCTATGATGAACGATGTGACGACGGCGTTTAGCCTCGGATTCCTCAAATAAGCAGGTCGCGCTGTCACTTCCTTTTGGTTACTCGTCTTGCTGGATATGTCCTGCTTCGCTTGGGTGACGACATCGGAGAGCAAGTTGAGATCAATTCTGCCAGATTGCCCGTTCTCTTTCATCATGTCGTGTTTTCCGATCTTGCTGATAATGTATAGCAAGAAGTCCTTGTTGACGAGATAGGCAGTCCCGACGATATCTCGTTGCGAGGTTGACAGGTCGAATAGCTTGTTCAGATTGGAGAACTGGTTGTCAACGTACGCGTGCAAACGTTTGATACGCTTGCGTAGTTTCGTGATCTCAGATTGTTTTGCATTCGTTGAAGCTGAACTGGTGCCACCCCGAGTTGACGATGCGGTCTTGAGTTTCGCGAGCGTCATCTTAAAAACAGCTCTCGTAACTGCGGCATTGTAGAAGTGAAAAATGGCGAGCAAGAGGTTCCCGGTCTGTTTTGACCCGGTCAGATGCACCAACTCTGGAACTGTCTCGTTCGCTTTTTGCGTTTATCACCTGAAGGGAAATATGGGTCTTCTGCGGGGCGTAAGCCTGAACCACAAGCGGGGAGAACAAATTCTTTCCGTCTTTCCCTGCCTGCTCGTTGTAACTCTCGTCTTATTTGGCTTGTTTTACGGTCCTGTTGGCAAAATTCGTTAGACTTTGAACAGCTGCAAGTGTCTTCGCCAGTGAAAGTTGTTTGAATGTCGCATCAGTTAAATTGAAGCGGAGACGGATGTCGGTCTTAACTTCGGCAATCAACGACTTTCTGGTGAGGAGACTTGTCTTTCGCGTACGAGACTTTCTAATAGGCTGCAGTGAAGTTGGTGTTATGGTGTGCTCAGCTTATAAACCGGAGATAATACTGGCAAGCAAATATTGAGTAGGCTTGGCATCTGAGATCTGGAGGTTATCGCTCTGCTTCGCGCTGTTAATTCCGTTGGTGCCGTCGTTGAGGTTTGTGCCGTCAGCTTCTGTTGTGTTGCTTCCTGGTTCATTGGGTGCCGCCATGGTGGTTGGGTTCATGTGCTTGAAGGTACTGTGGTTGTGGCAGTGAAGGTGTTTGTGGACTACAGTTGAAATGTCAATCCGGGTAGTTCTCATTATGGCGGGCTTTCTTCCCTCGCAACTTCATTATGAGTGTTACTGACACAATGTCACCTTGAAGTGTACATGGAATGTATGATTGTTACACAATGCGGAAATACGACGGACACGTATACTATCACGGGCACTGATGATCTATTTATGGAATTCGCTACATGACACGTTACATTTCTAAGAAATGAACCCGATTTCCATTGGTCAGTTCAATGGGTCCCCAAATCCGGATTTGGAACAACTTTGGTGGTGGCTGAGGCCCGTGTGAACATACGGCCGTACAGAAGTTCTACTGTACTTAAGCTGGATGCGACTTGGAAGCGGCGACGGGCGGTGAGACACCGACCGGTGCCATTCACGAGAATGTCCTCCGTGGATCGGATTTAGTTATGATGCATTGATTGGAGTAACGCTGATATTACTCGTGAAACCCCATTCTCTTGTTTTTGTAATTATCACTAGTCAATTCCGGGGAAGCGTAAGTTGTAATTGAATTTGTTCCGGGCGGGTGCAATATCGATGCAAAGAGAAGCATCTTGAAATTGGTACTAAGTTTCTTCTTATTCGGTGAAAACCTCGTTGATTCGTCTACAGGCATGGAACTAGTGATCGTTTATGTTCACCCACTTGACGTTTCGAGGCTATGTGCCTCCTACTTTCGTACGTATGTGTTTTCCAGTCCAATAGTGGATGAGCACGTAGTCACACGTATCCATTGTATTTGAATAACATTGCCTCTACCACTCTGCTCCGTTTTTTGCTTCTAAAGGCGATGTTTCCTCCCAAAGAAAGAAGTGATGTATAAATGTGGAATCAGATGGGCATTAATCATTATTCATTTGAGAGTTTCTAACTCGAAACAATGTACGCCGATGCTTCTTCATTTGAAGGTAGAGGAATGCACAGGTGCGCATGTGTTGCATTACACTGTCAATCCTTTAACTTGTCTGTTTAGGTTTTTCAATGCAGAGAGTACTTTATTCTCTCTCGCTGGATTTGTGGGTCATGCAAGAGGTGAAATGTCTTGCTACTTAATCGTTCGCATTGAGAAAGGTTCCATCTCGAATGGGAGAGCGTCGATGATTTCTCTCACCAACACTGGAGTAACGTACAGGCACTCTATGATTGAAATTTACTAACTTATGTACTTCTTGTCACAGTTCTTTTATTGTGCGGTCCATATTTGAACTCACCCTGCACGTTGGTCTTGGCCAAACCGAATCCGGCGGACAGTGGTGTGAACGTCAAATGTTCGACAATGGAAAACTTGGTATCAGTGGTTGTTTTGAAAAGAATAGAAAGGAAACAAGTCCGCTGCTTAAGTTTGTAATTGAAGGCTTGCCATTGAAGCAGATGATTTTCTTAGATTCACTGTTTCAAGTAACGGTTGTTGGTTCCCTGTATTTTTGATGAGGCGAAATAAAAAGCCGCAGGCATGGTTACCACGTTTAGGTTGCTGCTCGTTTCGCATCTTATTCTGTTTTCGCGTAGTATAATTGTTTTAGTCCAAACTTAATTAGGTACTGGCGAGCAAGAATTCAAGCTGTCGTTGTAATTGTATTTATCACGCGCAATTTATCAGTCCTGTCAAACTACTGGAGTGACGGCGGAGGTGTAATATTTCTGAAAATTATGATGTAGTACATCTATTCTGGCTTTGTATTATCCTTGCAATGCGTCTGAATTGGAGATAGTAATAATTGTATTGCTCCCGCGAACAACACGGAAAAATGTGTGGTTTTATGGGATGCATCGCTTCCTATTCCCTCTACTTGTTGCGTGAAAATCTAGATAATTGGGTATCACCTTCCTGGCGATTTGAGAGACCAGCGTTGTTCCGTGGCCTGGATGGTTTCGATAATAAAGCGAAGTGTTGACCGTGATTTCAGGTACAATTCTTGGCACGTGGTTTGTTAGTAATCGCTTATTAATCGACCTGTTGCTCGGGAAAACGTAGATTCTAATGTTCCTTGGTTTTCATCACAGGGTATGAATCTTTTGAAATAGAGGTACCTTTCTGTTGATTACCCCTTTTGAGTGAATTTGATACGATACGTACCAACAGAGTGCACCGTGGCGTATTAGTGAGATGATAATCACAGCTCTTTTTTGGAGTATATTTCGTACACTGGAGACCATTGTCAGAGTGCAGTCGTATGGTACAGTTCCGTCATTTGTTGGCAGAAAAAAAGCAATCTAAAAAACACTTGGAAACCAAACGCATTTCATAAAAGTGCAGGATACATCACTGTTATTCTGCCGTCCTGTGATTATTACATGATTGCAGCTGCAGTGTTTCATGCCGACAATTTTATGAGTATTTAATACCGCGCTGTCCGTGCTGATAAGGGCGCACGTAAGCGCCCTGGGTATGATACGGTGCCGTACTTGATTTGCGTTATATATCATACCATGCCCACTGTCCATTTCGTACCTGTACAGACGTTAATATGACAAAACAGGATTTTTTAAAAATATCGTAAGTCAGTTGCGTTATTAAGCGTCCGGGCCGGACGATCTTTTTCATGTTTCAATTTACGATAAAAAGTTATATTAGAAAACAAACTGTTGGTTTTGTCGCTCTAGTGCGTCTTAATTTACTCATCTCATTTTTAATCTTCCTGCTTCGTTTAGCGGTCTTTGTTGCCCTCGATGGTTTTGATGCAGGCAGAGAGCCGCAAGGCTTCGATTTGAGATCGATGATGCAGGCAGAGAGCCGCAAGGCTTCGATTTGGGGCTGGGATATTTTTCTGCTATTGTTTTGCCTCCTAGCGCAGATAATCCTTCGGGATGTCAGAATGCCGAGCCTTTGTATAGCCTGGGTATTTCCATTTTTTTGCGACCTCATTTTGTGTCATGTGTTTACTTTTAGTTTCTTTTCTTCTCTCTCTTTCAGTGTGTGTGTGTGTGTGCATCTTCCTCGTCAGGACGACTGGGAGGATTGTGTTAGATTAAGTCGCCATGACTTCAAGGTCAGATGTCGCACTATCGTGCCTCATCTCGAGGTACTTTAGTGCTGATCGACAGTGCCCACCGACGCAGTAAAGAGAACACCTCAGTCCGAACTCTCCACCATATTGTATATCCTATACCTTGGATTTCCCATCGAGCGCGCGCCCTGTGCGCGCGCTGTCCCTGTCGAGTGACACTGACTGGAAGGATTTCCCCCAAAAAAACCGTAGTTCAGTACTGTATTGACAGCTTTACACTCAGCCGCGTGTATTACAGCAGAAAACTTTCATCTCTACCTAGCCATGTCTTGTCTTGGTAAGGCCTGGTAAAGACCATAATGCCTCCGCCTGGCCACGTCGAACCGGTTCTCTCTAATCTCTGCGTTTTGTCATATTATGTGAAAACAAGGAGCGCTCAAGGATATGGTAAGTCGTGACCCGGTGGATGCTTTGCGTTTTTTTCACCAGACCCAACTAAAAGTAGATTGCTGGCAATGAAGTTCTTCGGATTCAGGTTTGCCATTTGTAGGCCTCATAATAATGTCGAAAACATTAGGACATCAAACGGCGCGTCTCTTGCTGGATCACGCAAACGAGCCCAGCTCATAGTGTTTTTAAGAATGTCGACACACGTAGCTTATTGCGCGATTATCGCCGGCGGCGTCAAAAAGCAAATATGGGAAAACAAGAAAAGGGCAGGCTCCCAGAAAAGAGATGTTGTGACGGAGGGCTGTGTGGGAAGTTGCCGTTTTCGCGAAATTTACGAAGGTCAGGCTGCGAATCTCTGCGCATTCTCATTACTTTCTTTCGATTTCTTCTGTATCTCTAACTTCCTCATGCCGGTAAGTCTCAGATTTAAGTACTGTTCGCCAAGTGCAAGAAGTTCGACGTTAAGAGTCTGACTTAATTCTCTCTTCCTCTGCACGGCTGCGACAAAGGCTTACAGTAAGACGATAATTTCATAAACTGTCTGCGATAAATATCATAAATTTTATAAAA
>JAULCF010679135.1:0-10206 GCA_032361265.1 Devaleraea mollis | reverse complement strand
TTGTACCTTTAGTAACTTTCCAGTACAATAGCTCCCAGCACAGATCAACCCAGAAGTCACCGTACGAGGCTATGTTTGGAGCACAGCCATTTGAGATCGACCACGGCATGTTCCTCCAGTGCCGGATAGACGAAATAGCAGACTCGGTACCATTAGCTGTAAGGTAACGAATAATGCACAAGAAGTTATTTGATATGAATAAGAAGGCAAAAACAGAGCCGCTAAGGACTACGACAAAGCAGTAGGGCAGCAGAGTTACGAGGTAGGAGAAGAAGTTTATATGTCTTTAATTTCTTAGGCCGTACTTGCCCTGGGAGAAAAGTACGGCAACCATGGTTCGGGCCATACAAGACCATAGAAAAGTTGTCAAATTTGAGTTACATGATCAAGAGGGTTGTGAACGAATCCATGCTCGAGCAATAGCAAGATCGCATGTCAACCGCTTACGGCGGGCTAGCAGCATGAAGGCCGATTGTGAGGATCCTATGAAGCGAATGTTCCCAGACTCGTCCAGAATACTGAGAAATTTATTAGACTCACGGGGAAGCCGTCAAGAACGCGAATTAAAGTTACGATCTGTTGGCCGGAACGACTCGTGCGGATCAAGGAGTCCGAGGTGCCCGAGGTCGTAGTAGCCGCTTACGACTTGAAACATCCGGGCCGGCAGACCCGAAACTAAGTCCGATTGGAGCCCACTTGTCTTAGATCTAGATCTATAGTGTACTACGAAGTGGGGGTTATGTCGTGAATATCCTAAAATCTTCTGCGTACACTACAAAGTTCCACTAGGGGTCAAGTCCCAGCACTCAAGAATGACTGCGAAAACTGTATATTCTCTAGAGTGGCTGAGAGCCACGCGTTTGCGACTGTACGGAGAAAAGAAAGAATTTGACACGTTACAGTCTCAGGAGATCTCCGGCCTAACCGCCTGAAATGAGGACAGCGTGGAAGCGTGATAGCCCGAGAATCAAAGGCTAAGTCCCAGATTCATATCCCGATCTTTTTTTAATACATACAAGCTTAAGGTTCAGTACGTATGACCTAAACGTGTTAACTTGTTCAACTTCGTATCGCTCGTCTCTTTATACTTCTTTGATTGGAGATCACAGAGTGTTCATGCTCCGCTGAAGACTAGATCAAGCAAGATGGAGGTATTTTGCCGGATCACAAACAACCCTTAAAATGGATATTGTTTTCTCCTCTGGGAGTTCTCCAGAAGGGCAAAGCAAGCAAATCATGGTGATTTTAGAGGGTACGGGAATAGTAGTGAGACTAGCATAGAGTGCATCCCCAAAACAAGAGCAAAAGAGCCCATGTTCAAGGAATTCTAGAGTAAGTCGAGTGGAATCCTAGGGCAGATATAGTACCACAGTTTCTAGTATATAAAACCAAGCTCGCCGGCTTATCTGTTTGAGTGAGGCAGCGATAAAAGAGCTTTAGTTCAATTTGTTAGCTTTAGTATTTAAGTTCTTCGTCATGGAGGTTAACTCAGCTACCAGTCTAGGATTTCTTAGGCGAAGGCATTCGACGAGCTAAGATAGGATTCACTTGCCTATCTTAGCTGGACCCGGTACCATTGGGTGCGATAGGAACGGCGGGCTCTATCGTAGGCCTATAGATATATCTCCGAAAGGTATGCGTAATTCATCCGCCGGATTGGAAAACCACATGAGGCTACGTGCACCCGTGTCTGCGGCGATGTATTAGGATTCCGTTGAATACTGGGTCGGCACGCTCTGTAAGCCTGCTCCCCACATCAGTAGCTTCCCCAAAGAAGTGAACAAATTTCCTGATACCCACTTGCGCGTATCATTACACGCAGAGTAATCTCTGTCCGTGTAACACGTGAATTCTAGGGTCCCATTCTTGTCATCGACCGGTCCATCGTCTGTCCTTGATGACAGATACCAGTATATTGGCTTGAGTGCATCAGAATGGCGTTGAGATGTATTTTGGAGATGTCGCCCGAGAAGACCGACAATATGAGAAATACCGGGATGAGTTGTATCCGCGATGAATCTCAAAGATCGCACGTCAGACATATATTGCTTGATATCAACAGTGGGTTCATGATACTTCCTTTCTGTCAGATCTGTATTGATGTCGAAAGCTACGCTTGTATGGTTTGTAGCATCAAGCCCTTTTTCTTGTAAAGTTTTTGGGATAATCTTCGGATTCGATATTTTGATGCCTCCTGAAGATTTGCCTCCGGAAGATTTGCGAAGAATTCAGCTCTTTTTGCGGCATTTGCTGGGTTGGAGAAGCAATCCGCTTAAGTGTGTGATGTCGGTTTGAAGTGTGGAACGCCACACTTGTTATTCGATGTTGGAGTTCCACGCACGAGCTTGATGCCTTTGATTAGCTTTGCCTGCACAGCCCTCATTTCGAAGACGTAATCCTTGATATTGGCCGAGTCGATGTCTTGTACTATGGCCAGGATAGAAGTGCGTTTCTTGCCGCCTTTACTACGATACGTGAGGATTGTCTCGAATGTCTCGTAGGCCTGAAAAGTGTTCGCCTTAACAATGAAGGACGGATGTTCTCGTTCTCGCTCATAAAATGGGTCATGAGTAGGTTGACGTTCTTAGATCTGAGAGAGAGCTTGTCATTTGAAGCAGGGGACAAGGTGAGAACTGAAGAACAATCTTGCCTGTGACAGATATCCTTTAGGTTATAGTTCCATATATTGTAATTGCCCAAGCCTGGCTCGAGCTCAGGGACGTCGCTGATAGCATTAAAAAACCATGTCTCATGGTGTTTTTTGGCGGTTTCAGTAGCGGCGGCGCGATCGGAAAGAGCTTCAGTAGCGATCTGCACATCAGTAGGCTCGTCGTTTTCAGTTTCGACCATATTTGCTTGAAGACTTGCAATGCGGAGAGATAACCAAAAGCTGCGTCGATAGCGGAGGCTCTGTCTGCCAAAACGGCCTGTTCTGAGTCTGTTGTAGCTGAAATTGTAGCTAGACTAGGTCACCGGAGCAGTCACTTAGTGCTTTAAAAGTTGAGGCCATAGAGCGGCTCATATCCTGTAAGGGTGAAGTTCCGATGGATCTTTATTTCTGAGAGTGAGGAACCGAAGTGCCGGTTATATACTATTTCTGACTCAGTTCCCGGATAGATTAACGAACTAGTAACTCTCCTATTAATGACTAATCTAGAGAAAGTATGACAATACTATGGTGCTACACGTGGTGTATCTACCCTACAGTAATATACGTGTCAAAACAATATTTTTTAGATATTTACTATGCATAACTATGCTAGCACTACTGTACAGTTGACTTGAAGTGATCAAAATGAAGGTTTATAATTCATGCTGTCGTTTTTAACATTATTAATGAACTCTTCCGATCTTCTGGGACTGCTGTGACGAGTTTTCTTGTTTTTTTTGAAAACATGGAGTGTTTTTAACAACCCATGTTTTCGAAAAAAGACAAACAAAGACGGGATTTTGTCCAATTTTGACGCGGGGACCACCGGTAGACGCGGAATTGAGCCACGATCACAGACATATATTTGGCTAAGCTTAATTCGAAAAAGTTCTCACGGGCAAGTCTCTGAAATGCTTCCCACCCCCACGTTTCTGGAGCAAATCGTCGGCAAAGTGCACGCTCCAGAAAGTGATCCAAGCTCGTGCCCCATCAGTTCCTATCGGGCCAAATTTCGAAAATCTCACAGTAGTTCATGTAGCATCAACTTTACGCTACTGTTCCTTAGGCGAGTGACGAGAAAAACTGGAGAGAGGATACAGTGTCAGCCGGCTGAATGTAACATATTTTTCACGATACTGTGTTGTTTTGGAATTGGCCCGAGAAAAATGTACAAAGCAGCACATGAGTCCAAATATTTGTGTTAACACAAACTGTCTAAAGTTTGCCACGTGATCGAAATGGTCCCTGTTTAAGTAAGCCCTCCGCGCGTGCCGCAAAACCAGCTGAAAATAAAACCTTGGCAGCTGTATGCGCTAGAGCAGTAGCTTTCCAGAAAGCCTACCCGCGTCAAAATCGGACAATTTACCATCTTTCTTCGGAAAAGAGCTTTCTACAGAAAGGACGTTTTTACTATACTGCGCCTGGCGAAATGGGTGTTAAACACTTGTCGGGAATATCCTAATGGATTCTGCGTACACCTAAAAGAGTTCCACACTGGAGAGAGAGATCCAGTCACAAGGCTTATGATAAGCAAAAGATACGGATAATGAGAGCCTGAGAACCACCCGTTACCATCGTGACTGAAATCTCGAGACGTACTGTACTAAGTGTCAGAAGAACCCTAATCGCTTCTGCGAACACCTGGAGGAAATCATACTGTACTAAGTGCCAGAAGAACCCTAACCTTCTGCGTACACTTGAATAGAGAACAGAAGACAAGTCACGAGGCTTATGACAAGCAGCTGTATAGATATTTATTTACCTGGGAGCCACCCGTTTCGTTTCTGTGCACACTCGGAAAAAGGTCCCGAAGACAAGGAAAAAGATGACAGACGCTTTACAACAAGCAACAGTACAGATATTCCGGTTTCCTAAGAGCCACCCATTTGCATCCAGATTGGAATCTCATGTCATACTGTACCAAGGGTGGCTTTATAGAAATTACCGATAGTCTTCAAGGAAAATAAAGCAGTCTTCATCCTGGATTTGTGATTACTTATTATACTAAGGGAGTGCAAACTCATCTAAGCGACTCCACTCCAAAGGTGCACTGGGAGGAATATAAGTCGGAACCTCCATATAGGACGGAATGAAGCCTCAAAGAGGGATGCCTCCAGAGTGATAAAGATGGATTCAATGCAAAGACCCTCTAAGTACCATAGAAATACTAGACGGCGCAGTGAGGATTATTAGCAGCCTAGCGCTCTATATTGTATATAGCCGAGCCAGCCAGCGTATTTGGCTGAGTAAAGCAGCGATAAAAGAGCTTTCGTTCAACCTGTTTAGTTTTTAGTTAGACTTCGCCATGGGAATTAACCCGGAGTTATTAGCCTAAGGTCCACTGAAAGTTATTTACGAGCCTCTCGTACCTCCAGATATACGTTATACTTCAAGCGGTGCCGGCGGCGTCGACGACGATCTCGGAGCCCAGTGCCTCCCGTTTCCTTCGTTTCGAAGGAAGTAACGATTTACACGACACCAGAAGGCCGATCAAAGTACTACTTGCTGCGCACAAGGGGGCTAAGCTTGTGGTCTATTGGAGTCTAGTAGGCCTCGAGTTACGCGAATTAACTCCTCAAGGTGTCTCTCTTCTCAATGGAGACAGCCTACAAGCGCATTCACACGGCGCTCATGAAATAAAACAAGGATCTGGGGAGCTGACGCCTGAGAACGCGGACGTTTTAGCAATGTTCCTATTGGACTGTTAGGCCAAGGACGAGATAGGGGCTTTTGGCTACTTCTCGAATCCACGCCACTGTGCGGAAATCATGGGTCTTTTTATGTCGGACAGGACGTTTGAGGACAAGCTGCGCGGGATCGGGATGCCGGTGAGCGCGCACTAGTGGCCGTACCTCGTTGCGCGCGCAATTTGACGCAGGTAGCGCGCGTGGCGTCGGCGATGTTTCCCGACGATAGGGCCGGAATGGTGGCGGGGTTGGACACGGTGCAGACGAAGTGCGTCATCAGTGTATGGCGTGATGTGTTTGTGGAGCTATCCGACAAGGTTTTTGACATTCGCGTGACCTTTATGTGGATGGACGTCGATTCAGGAGTGGCGCCGGCGAAGGCCGGAAATAAGAAGGAGGAGCTCGCGGCGTAGATAAGCAGTTATGGAAGCGGAAGGATGGCGGGGATGCGAGAGGAGTACGAGAAGGAGTTTACGTTTGCAGAGATGAAGGAGGAAGCAAAGGAACATGCAGATAATAAGAGCCGCAAGGAAGATGCTGGAGGCGCTGCCTCCGCTGGGACTTAGACATGAGGGTCTCTCGGCATCTATAGATTGCACGTGTTATCCATGTGCATTAAGAGGATGCCCCATGGAGAGGGGGGGTTGGCGAGAATCTCCGGGTCGCACGCGGCCAGAGTTATGGAGAAGGATTCGGTGTGACATTCAATTCTTGGAGCGTCAGACGCCGTCAGTGCCAAGTTGGCGGATGTGCTTTTGGATCTGCCGAAAAGATACGTCTGGGGCTTGCCGCCGTTGGGAGATTTTCCGCAGTCAGCGGAAGAAATCGCGTTTGGCGTCGAGGACTTGAGGGCGGGCTGTTTGGCCGGTGTGTACGAGAAGCTGGAGGACTCGGTGGTGGAGGAGCTAATAAGAGGGTTTATCTAGTGAGCTCAGCGTTTACGTTTTGGCAGGGAGAGGGAGAGGAGAAGAAGGGAAGTTTTGTCGTGAACTTTTCAATCCAGAGCAAATTCTGGGGGAAGGGATCTGTCAAGATGGAAAGGATGGCGGAGTTTGCCTCGGAGTTGAAGGAGAGCGACCGCTTGCTCAGTTTTGAATTGACGGCGGGTTACCGTCATGTCCACCTGCTTCCTCTCATGCACAACTACTTCCTCTTCCGCTATGAAGGGTCAACGTACCGCTGCTTGGCGCTGCAGTGGGGCTGGGGACCGGCAGCGAAGCACTTCAAAAGCTTCCTCCGCCCGTTGGTAGTGTACATGCGGAATGTGTTGGGGTACAGGGTGCTCTTTTACCTCGACTACCTCCTCATTGCGCAGCGCGGTCGGAAGGCGGCTACGGACGCGGACTGCTCGCGCGCCTCCGCCCGCCTCGATCACGTCCTGGAGCGGCTCTGCATCGCGCGCCAACCGACGAAGGGCGCCTGGGGCGACGGTGCCCAGGAGCTCGACCGCCTTGGCTTCAGGCCGTTGACGATCTCGATGCGGTTTTCCGTTACCGAGAAGAAGCAAATCAAGATGAAGAGGATGGCAGGAAAATTACTGCGCCAGGAGAGCCAGCGCAATGGAATGGTGCCGGCGGAATGCCTGACTTCTTTCTGAAGATCGGCTGTGTCCTTGACTCTGGCGCTTTCTCTGGCGCGGTTCTACACCAGGTCTCTCTACGAAGTCTTGTCGTACGCAAGGCGAGAAAGAGACGGGAAGAGGGCTCGAGTACGCCTTAGAAAAGTTTCGCGCAGGGACTTGATGGATTGGCGGAAGCTGGGACCGGAAGGTCGCTGCATGCGCGAGCCGGACGCGGAATTCTGTGCGCACTCGGACGCCGCAGAACTTGGATGGGCGGACGCTGAGCAGAGACATGCGCCCGTGGTAAAATGGTGTGCCTCTTCACGGCATCTGATCCGTGTAGGAGAGGGCCATGACGATAGTCTGGAGAGAGCTGCGCGCACTGAGACTTGTTCTGGAGAGCCTGTATTTTGCTTCTCCCCGCGGAGTAAGAGAGCCCAGAAAACATTCCGGCGGCCTCGAGGATTTTCTCAGACGGCCGCGGAGCAGAATGCGGGAACTTCATCAGAGCAGGCGTCGCGCAGGAAAGTGCTCTGCTGGGTCAACAACTCCGCCGTCGTCCACATCATCAAGTATATGGTTACGGGGTCCCTGAAGATGACGCCCGAGCTGCGTCTGCTCAAGGACGTCATGGAACTCGAGGGCTCGGTGCTGTACGCGCGCTGGATCTCGTCTGCAGAGAACAGCTACGCCGACCGCCGGTCTCGCACGTGGGATCCGTCCGTCCCTTAGTATGCCCGTACAGGGACCGCCTTGATGTAAGGTTCTCTGAACAGCTGCGTCGGGGGAGGGATTGTATTCCGCTACCGCATGAGCGGGGGGAGCATCCGGTAGAGCAGAGGAAGCAGGCGGAAGAAGAGATGGTCGAATGGTGGGGTGATAGGAGAGCTCGCTTTTTCAACCCGCCGCTGGAACTTTTCGCCGTGACACTCACCAAAGTGGAGAGAGAAGAACAGGAGCATAGTAATCGTGCCTTTATGGTCGGAGACCTCTTCCATTTCTCGCCTGCGACGCTTGGAGGATGCATTGAAGACGCTGCAGACGAAGCCAGGACGAATTTTCGTGGTGGGGGAGCAGACGGGGAAGCCAGCGATATCAGCTTCGCCGTCGGTTGACTTGGGGGATTTTACTTACTCTACGTCCGGGTCGCGCAATATTCGGCCGCGCTGCCCACCAGAAACCTACCACTAAAAACTGCTTCCCTCCTGCGAAGAGCGGCCGGACCGTGTGCTTTTCTATCGGGAGCGGACAGGCATTGGCTGAGTCTCCTCCCGGTGAGTAGGAGACTCAGTCTCTTAGCGAGGTTGAGGAAGATTTGAGTGAAGAGGTCGTCCCTGTTGATCAACAAGACCAAGACCAAGATCAAGATTAAGATCAATATCAAGGCCAACTTCAACCCCTAAAACCGCACCAACCTCCACCGCCCGCGCTGCCGCCGACAACTCCCCCACAACCACCATTCAAGAGACCAGGCGGACGCGCGCCTCTTCTCCCTGGTGATTACAAATACCAACGCTGCCCATGGCCTAACTGTGCGTCCGAGCGACAGCCGATTCGTTCTTCCGCAGGAAACGAGGCGAACACCATAGACCTCGCCACAGGGCGTTCGCACGTCTTCTTCCACTTCCAGTTCATGCACGCGCGTCTTCGCGCACCTCCAAACGCCCTAGCGGCAGGCCCCACCGCTCCTGCGCTGCCCCTTCACCGCATCGCCAGACGCATTGGCTGTCTCTAGCGAATGGATGCCGCCGCAGGCTGACGATACAGCGCCACGTGCGTCGCACTGCGCAATCCAGAGCCCGGCGGCCTCCCTCAAGATCCCGGTGAGCGCCTATGGCGTCTCGGCTGCGAGCCTGGGTCTTCCTGCCCCCCTCACGAATCTCCGACCTCTACCCTGTCAGTAAAAGGCGCCATGCTCTACCTTACAGGAAAGAAACGCCAGACCGCTCCCCTACACAGCAACCCACCCCCGCCTGCTGTTATGCCCACAGCTGGCCCGCCTCGTCCACGCCCTACCATCAAGGACATGGGCGAAGCGTCGCTTTCGAGAGGCCGCGTATTCGGCTGCATCCCCTCGTCATGCCTCGAGGCATACCGCAGCCTCCTCAAGTTCTACCTGCTTCGGTGTGTTGGTCTTGCCCGTGCACACGGTGCAAACTCCCAGCAAGTCACCGACGCAGTGCAGGACCGAGAGCTCATCACCATCGCCGTCGCGCGCCGCCTCTACCAAGGCGAGGGCGGCAAGGGTAGCGAGGTTTTGGAAACTGCTGCCTTCAGGGCACGCATCACCCGGGCCTGGGATGGCGGCGCCTATCTCGTACAACTCTGGTATAAGGCCGTTGATGTCGCTGCAGCCGAGAAGTCGTGACCCAAGCGCCATCCCGCTGCACTCTGAAAGCAGCAGCTCGCAGTCGCAATCGCTACCAAGCTATTTGAGCGAGCCCGCGACCTCTCTCAAGTCTCTCAGTACCGGCGCTCTCTTCGCTTCCTCATGCACTCATTTCCCGCTGACCTAGATGATGAGGACGTACAAGCAGCGCTCTGAGTCCTGTACCCCACGGGCGAGCCCGTAGAAAAACCTACCCCCTACTTCGCTCCCGTCCGCGACAGTACCCTCGAGGAAGCTCTTCAAGAACGTTCTGCGCCGCATGGACTACCACTCCTCCGCAGGCCCGGATGGCATGCCAGTGCCGCATCTAAAGCTGCTCTTCCGGCCCCGCACGGGCGAGACTATCGACAACTCCGGACTCTCCTCCCTCCACGGCTTTTTCTGTCTCATGGCCGAAGGCGGCCTCAGCGCTGAGGCCGCCAACTTCCATGTCTGGGCTTCGCTGATCGCATGCACCAAGCCCAATAGAAAGTACCGCCCGATCGCGATCGGCACCACTGTTCGCCGCCTGGCCTCGTTCTGCCTCATGAAGCTGGCGCTTCCTGGCGCACGAGACTACTTCGCACCGCGTCAGATCGCAAACGGCGTGCCTGCTGGCACTGAGGTGGCTATCCATGCCTTCTGCGAAACTCTGTAAAACTTTCGCTGGGATTCCGGTAGGGTAGCCATCTTAATAGACGCCCGAAACGCGTTCAACGAGATCGACCGACAGCGCATACTGGACGAGGTAATCATACACGCGCCAGGTATCGTTCGCTACGTTCACATCGTGTATGGTTTTGCACCATGGCTCTTCGCCGCCCGCCGCATGATACAATCGTCGGTAAACCCGAAATTGCATTACGTGCATTGGTAATGTAAAAGTTTGAAAAAATTGCATTAGCCAATGTAGTGAAAAAGTACATTAGCCAATCTCGAT